>APFE031543331.1:0-17238 GCA_000404065.3 Pinus taeda
AATGCTGCATTAGCTGTCGAAACTCATGCCAAACGGATCAAAGCTCAGTATGATCGAAATGTTACACCCCGCAATTTTTCGAAAGGCGGCCTAGTTTTACTTTACGATCAAGCAAACGATAAGGTAGGGGCTGGAAAATTTGTACCCATGTGGCATGGTTCGTATATTGTCAAGCGGAAGCTGGCAAAAGGGGCCTATGAGCTAGAATATTTTGATGGTGTCTCTTTAGGTAAACCTAGGAATGGGCTTTATCTAAAGCGATATTATGCTTAAACGGATAGTGTGAAGATTTCATTAGATTAGTTTTTTCTACATTGGTGTGTTCGTATATTAAAGATGCGTGCTTTACTTTAGTGAGTGTTTTTCATTATTAGTCCTGCTTATCTTGATTTTACTCTTGATTTTGCAGATGTCGACGCCTCTCCAAACATACATCGGTTTCGCTGATGGCGCTTGTCGTAGTACATGGAACATATCTTCCGCAGCCTGGGTTATCTATTCACCCTCTTACGAGTTAGTATCTATGCACGGGGTAAGCCTCAGTCAAACAATAAACAACATTGCATAATACAGTGCAATGGTTGAATTATTATCTGAATCCATCTCATTTGGGATTCGAAGTTTGATTGTTAATTTAGATTCGGAACTCGTTGTATTACAGCTTAATTGAGTTTATGCCATTAGAAATCCAGTATTATTACGATTATTTTTTAGAGTCCGTCTCTTGGAACGAGAATTTGATTACATAGCATATCAGCACATTCCAAGATATTTAAATACATTAGCAGATGCAATTTCTTCTCGAATGTTAAATAGACATTTGCATTGAATCAAACAGTAAATTTAAAAACACCTCATAAACATGTTTTGCAAGATAACCATAGTAATAGCATAGCATAGCATAAGAGTGTGTCAAAATATACATCATCCTCGATCATAGGTTGAAAAACACCTTATGATCGGCAAAAATGATAGTATCAAAAGTCATATCAAAAATGGGTCTACAAAGCGATCATCCTATCACTTGTGATGATCTCGATAAGATACCACTGCTCGGGCCACCCTACAAAGGAACCTCCTAAAAGGTCCTGGGAGCCCAATCACATAGTGCTGAAGCCGAAGTGGAATGTCATCTATGCTGGTCTCTGGAATATCTGTGGTCAAGCGCTCTAGATTACTCTCCAACTCAGTCGAAGTCTCTGTTGTCTGGTCCTGTGGGGCCGGTGCTGCGGTAGCTGGTTATCTCTGATCATAGGGCTGGAGAGTGGCTGGTCGCCGTGGACCCACATTTGCATTTAAAACTTTTACTATTAGTTTTGGGACGATTGTTAAAAATACAAAAACATACATATAAAATTAAAATGTTGAAAAACAATTTTTACCTCTGTCATCCCATTGCTCTCCTGGTGGAAGAGTCATGTCGGGATCGCCGCGATAATCCATCCTAGCGTATGGAAAATCCTGAATAATAAAAATTTGGTTCTCTAACCAATGGAAGTACTCTGGGGTGAATCGAACGATCTCAGAACCCTCATCTGGATGACGGGCCATAACTGTAACCCATCACATAACCCGAGAATCTCGGGGAAGTCCAGCCTCAACTGTGAGTTGTTGTGGAACCAGCATCGATACCCTCTCTAGGGCAAAGCTGACAACTAAATAACCATAACCAAAGTTCTTTAGTTGCCCTTGCTTTGCCCTAGTCAATTGGCCCTTCACATTGGCCAATACAGCATCGCACCAGTTGAAAATGGTGCCTCGGAAGAAGTCCACTGCCATGCACATCTGGGATCCTATAGCTAGATGCAATGTTGCGCTCCCGCAAAGTCTGGTAACAGTAAAAGCAATGACCTTCAGTTCAGGGCGGGAGATGGTTTTCACATCTATCCGTTTGTCTGGATCCTGGCTATTACAGAACTCTAGTCGGAGACTAGTGACAGATTGGCCACCTGGCCTAGATCCGAACAGAGATAATTGCTTGCCTCTCTTGGGCAAGCCAGTCAAAAAATATATGTCGTCCGACTTGATTTCAAGCCGGTTGCTGCCAATAATGAAGCACTGTTCCTGAATGCTCCACTTGTTCACCAGCCATTGTAAAAAGTCTACCTGTGCCCTCATGCCAGGTATGGTCCAAAATTTGAAAAGCCCACATGCTCTCAATGCCTGTAATGAAGGTGGATGGAGCAGTGCAGCCTGATCCATGTCCTCATGCTCTCTTTCCTGCCAAACAAGCATATTGTGTACCTACATTGCAAAATAGGTGGATTAGAATTTTCATTCCAAACTTCTATGGGTCAAAAATGGAAAACCTAGGGTTCAAAATCCACATTCCGCGGGGTTCGCACCCATCCCTTTAGAGACAGTGCGTACATGCGCACTTCTCCTTAAGGCGAGGTGCGGCACCCCGACTTTTCTCTATGCACAGAAAAGTTGGGGTGCGCAGGGGCCACATGGCGCCCCTGCGCAACCACCGCAGGCGATTTTTTGCCTTAAATTTCCTCCAAAAATCAAAATCTAAACCCTAAAACGAAATTTCAAACGGATAAAATGCAAGTCAGGGACATTGTGGATTACCTGGAGAAGACGGTTCTGAATTCCAGCGGTTGGATTTTGCGCAATCTCCACGTGAAGTTTTTTACCAAAAGCTCTTACTTTTTACTCCAAAGGTAAACGGTAAAAATGAACTTGTAAAAGCCCTTTTCATAAGATTTTTTGAATAAATAAATTAAAATTTATTTATTTTTTACTTTGAAAAGGTCATTTTGGTGCATTTTTATTATTTTTAAACAAATATGAGTAATGTTTACAGTTTTTTTGCAGAATATTGAGGTTTCAGGTGAAATTGATCGTTTTCAACAAAAAGCACATAGGAGTCCTCTTTAAGCTCTTTTCGGACTCGTAAAAAATGAAAAGATTGCCGAGTGTTTCTTTGTATACTTGTTAAAACGGAATTACAAAGACGGTCCTTTACAGCTCTTTTCCGACCGTACAAACATGAAAAGATTGCCGGACTTTTGTCGTTTCAAGTTCGATATTGGTAATAAAACGACGTGTTTTTGATCACTTTTCTACTTTTTCAAATTGAAGGCACTAATCATGAAAAGTATTCCTTGGTTGTAATGATCAAGTGATTCTCTAAAGTATTATTTTATACTTTTTCGGGCTTGGGAGACACAAATTTACGAAAAAGGACAACCATGGAGTTTTCTTAAGTTTTTCCTCTGACTCCCTAAAATTGAAAAACATCGAGTTTCTCCTATACTGGACTCGTTAAAATTTCATAGTAAAGGACCTGTTCAATTACAAACAAGAACGGACCACTCCTTCTTAGGGTTTGAATCTAAACTAAGTTGGACTCATCCGAAGGATGAGCTTATAAACCAAGCAAATGTTATCCTCCTCAAGCTTGTCAAAAATAAAGAGGTACTTGCCAGAAATGGTGGGGGAAAAGAGGAAAAAATGAACCTGTTTGTTGTACTCTGTGTTTGAAAAAACTTTCCATCACTCTTGAACATGACACTTTTATCCACCTGGGTTGGGAAATCCTTTACCTAACAGTTAATCAAACCACTTTGAAAGTCTTCAGTCGGTTTCCAGGTATTAACTTTGGGTCAACTGTCACCAAGCCATCTGTTGTGTCGTTGTGTGTTCAAGAGGTCTCTGCAAATAAACCATTCACCTGCAAAATATTTGTCATCCATCATTGACCATCCCTGAGTTAGTTCTTGCCAAATATATTTCTTCCGACTTGATCTATGATTTTGTGTTATGGGCTTGCCTATGACAGATCGCTTTCTATCGACTCCAACTCATTATCCAGAAAGATGATCTAGAAATCGTCAGTACCTTGGAATCTACATGCCTCAATGGCACGTTTCTCGCCTTTGACGACATGTTGCATCATTGACCTTCGATCAACGGATTCCATGACGTGTTCGACATCGACGACTTCATTCACATCTCATGGATTGTATTGGGTACTTTGAGGGCCATTGACATTACTGGTGGTTCCTCTCACACTTGTCAACAATTTACATCATTGACTGGTAATCAAGTGGTTTCTCCCATGTTCGACTTCGACACATTCATTCACATGGGTAGAATCGCACTAGTTCGGAAAGTAGAAATGAAGACCCTGGATCTAGTTTCCACCATCCAGGCTGCGACGAATTTTGTTATCATTATATAGTGGACTATTCATAAACAGATGGTTGCGTCCATACTGTGTCAATGTGTTCCTACTTTTGATGTAACACAAAATCATTCCTGTATCAGAGCAGTTTTTAGATAGTTCTTAGTCAGTTTTGATCTGAGTATGGGAATGCCTACCTCAGCGATGATATGTTCACATATATATATATTTTACATTGAATGTTTTTACAGGTTCGACCGGGGTATCCACACAAAAATCCTTGAAATGATAAAGTCCTTCACTCTTCTTAGATGATCAAAAACCATCCTCATCTACTACAGACTTCACACTTTAGGGGGAAATCTGTTACACAAAAAATTGTCACCATGAATTTCTACAGTTTGTGTGAGTCCATCAATACTCATACATACCTCCTTTGCAAGTCTTAAACCTCAGCTCTTCATGTCAAGCCTTGAAAATGGAGAAAGACCTTAAAAATATCTCAAAACCTGGTTTCGCACTTTCTCCTATCATTGCTTGCGGTGTCGCATCTAATGGTCATGCTTCCTGTGAACCTGACCACTCTGTATATTGAGTAATGGGTGTGAACCCCTGTAAAAGTTAAAAAGGCGTGAGTTCATCCTTAAAAGCTCATCTTGGGTCACTTCTAGACACTTCTAGAAGGAATATTACGCTGGAAAGTCCGCTCCACCTTGGTTCATCCATTCCATAACTAAGGGAGCTAACTCCATGATATGAGGTGCTTATCCATTGAAGGAGGAACTTATCCCTTCAATGGTGGACCTGCAACTTCCTCCATTTGCACTATAAATTCATGCATTGGGCTAGTTGTAGAGGAGGTTGAAAGCTGAAGATTCTTGAGGGTAAATGCTGCTAAAAACTAGGCTTCCTTTTTGAGCTTGTGATAGGAGATATCACATACCTTTCATGTCATTTGGGAAGTGAGTGAGGCTTGTCAAAGTAGAGGAGACCCCTGCTGAACCATGGAAAGGACTTGTGCAACATCAAGGCAAAGGTTGTAAGGTTCTTTTATTCATAAAGTTAATACAATCAAGTTTTTTTTTCTCAATGAACTGTCTCTAATAGTTTGTTTTATGAGCTCCTTGATCTTCATAATGAACATGTTTTGTTATATGCTGGTATGATTTGATGTGTGCTTGTTTGTGTATGCAGGTTATTGAACGAGAACTGCTTGAAGCTGTTGGGATAAAACTACCTCAAACAAGCGTTGGACCGAGGTAGGGTCTATTACACTTCTTAGTGATCATTAATGAATTGAAACATGTTTAGAGAAAAATAGGTTTGCTTGTGCTCTTTGTTGCTAGTTATCATTAGATACTAGGGAGATCGGTCTTGTCCGCAAGAATGATTTATCCGGCCAACAGGCTTTTGATATTTTAATGAATTTTGGTTTATCCTCGGTTCCTATGTTACACTCTTCTATGTCAACTCAAAAAGGTTCCATTTTTGGTTTCCGAGCTACATCATTAGAGTTAAACAAATCTTCTAAAGGGACTAATCCCTTAGGCAAAAAATTATTTTTCAGATTAAGGATTTATGAATCATCATTCATTATTTCTTCAAAATCTACATTCTCTAAACTATCTATTTCTACTCTAATAAATTTAGTTGGTTTAGCTATATCTAAAATATTTACATCTATGTTACTTTTTATATTATTGTCTATTGTGCAGTCTATATCTATCTTACAATTCTAAAACTCACCTTCATTGTTCATGAAATCGTAAATCTAAGAATCCTGGGATAAAATTTACCAATACTATAGGTTATCTGGTATAACAGGCCTATGTCTGGCTTGTGCAGTGTATTGATGGTTAGGTTGAAATGGCAATTTACAGGTACTAGCAAAAGTGGCCAGACTATGGGCCTGCATGTTTTGTTTTCTAGGAATGGCAGCAAAGTTTGTTTCCAAGAGGTCTTTGATCAAGTCTAGGACAGTTTCCCTATATTTACCAAGTTCGAGATTGTCTACAGAGTATTCACCATTAATTTGTTTAATGACCATCTCTAAGTCTCCCATGATGGAAACTCTTTTGGCTCCAAGTTTCCTAACCAATTGTAACCCTAGAGTTAGGGCTTCATATTCAGCCATGTTATTGTAGACTTGAAGTTCAATCTGAAAACATGTCCCTCAGCATGATTATTCTCCATATTATGGATCCACACTCCTGCACCAGCCCCTAACCTATTGACAAATCCATCAAAGTCTATATGCCATAGGGACTCGTGAAAAATGTTCTCACTATCAGTTGTTTTGTATTTCAGTTCTTGAGTTGTGATTCCCTTATTGTCATGTTCTGCATTGTACAAGATAAAAGAGTCCACATCTGAATGCATGGAGTATATGGGAAAGTTTTGTGGTTTTCATCACTACTCACCATGTATTTCATCAAGGTCTCTCTATATATTTTTCTTAGTTGTCCAAAAATAGATATGGTGGCATAAGACATATCTAATTGCAAGGATCCCTGTAGTTTTGCTCCCCATGAGCGAGATAGCAACATTCCATATTTGGGTGGTATGTCTGCAACTACTATGTCCATTACACTACTCTTTGCAGGGCACTGGATAAGAGTTACACATAAGTCCTTGATCAAACCAAGGCTTTTAACTTGGCTAGATTCAAAAGAAAACAAATCCTTATACGGTCTGGTAATGTCTAGGTTTAGTCTCTTCATGATTGCCTTTGGCATCAAATTATGGGATGCCCCTGAGTCTAACATAGCATTATGCAATATTTTGTCATGAATGTTAAGGCTAATGTAGAAAGTAGGAACTCCCCCTTGCTGATGAATACCATTGGCCTCAAGGCCAAACAATAATTCAGGTTGATCATCATTCAAGTTAACAACATTCTCTCCCTCTCCTATGTTTAAATTTTCTGTTATCTGTGACCTATAGGATTCATTATTTACTAGTTTGGTCAAGGGAGCTGATATCTTTATTTTTTTATTTCAGTTTTGATGTTGAAAGGGAGTTGAGCTTTGTTTGTTTGATTTAGATCTTCCTTAACATGTGCAGTTTGTGTGTTCTTATCCTGTTTCTCAGTACTAGGCATTTTAGTTCGTGTTTCTACTGTTTTGCCTTGATTTCTCTTATTTTGATTGATTTCAGTAATTGTCTCTGTTTGAGTTTCAGTAGAGGTTATATCTACAATTTTAGGGGTAGAAGTATCGTGTGTTCCCCTAGGGAGGATTTGTAACACTTTGGTAACTGGAGCTTCTTTTATTATCTTAGTCTGGGTCTGGATGGATCTTTTAATGGGAGTCTCATTGTTCTTTTTACTTCTTAAGCTATATTGTTTGTGTACCTCATATATAGCTGACTCATATCCCTGTTTAAAATCAAAGGATTCACCAGATTCTAACTACAATTGTTGCAGCATATATAACTCATGTTCTTCTTGAGTAAGAAAAATAGTGTCTTCATCTTTGATTTCTAGTAAGTTAATATGGGTGTCATTCTCTTCTTCATGGCTCTGTGAACCCTCAGCATAGTTTTCTTAGAAGGGGGGCCTAATATGTTGATCTGGTATAGCGTTTTCCAGTGTTAGGGTTCCTTCTAAAATTGGGATTTCTTATTGGGGGTGGTTGTTGATTCCCCATTGATTTTTCCTCTCCATGCTCTCTAATATATCCATTATTCTCTCTAAACTCTTAGCTAAAATATCTACCTTTCTATATGAAGTGGAAGTTTCCTCTCTAAATACAACTTTCTTTTCATTTCTTATTCGGGATTTCTTGGATAATAGGTTGGACTCTACACTAACAACATTGCTTTTCATTTGTTCCAGTGTTTTAGGGTTTCTTTCCCTTAACTGGTATGACATGTCAATGTCAAAACCATCAGGTAATTTAATTAATGCTAGGTCAGGTGGAGGCTTAATATCGGTTGGAATTGCATTGTAGATACTATTGAACCTAGTGCAATAGTCCTGAACTAACTCATTAGGAGTTCTTCTAATGTTGTCATATTCATAAAGTATTTGCAGGGGGTTTTTCTTTCTCTCCCATCTATCAATGAATAATCTATGAAAATTAGCTAAATATGCAATATGGTTTGCAGGAAAGGCTTTAAACTATTTCTTGACATCCCTAGTTAAAGTTTGGGTAAACAACCTCACTTGGACATCTGCTTCATCTATCTCATGCAACTCAAAAAAGTCAGACATCTTTTTTACATGTTATTGGGAACTGTATTGACCAGTAGCCTCAAACAGGAAGATTTTACTCTGATAAGCTAGGGGCATGGCATGGAGTTGTGCAGGTAAAACTAGAGGTGCATATTGGTTTGCCATAGCTGTGATTCTGGTTTGACTAGGGGGTAAAGTTGTGGTGATTGAGGAAGGACTTGAACTGGATGGAGGTGAACTAGATGATGGTGAGGATGGTTGACGAATCACTGGTTTAGGGGATTGGATTGTGGTGGATATTATTGGTGAGGTTATGGTAAAATAAGGTGTATTTACAGTGAGTGAAGACTGTGCAGAAATTTCAGAGGCAGCAGCAGTAAGGGCATCTAGTTCAACAGATTCTTGAAGGTAAGCACTATCTATATTTCTTATCAATGTAGAGGTCAAGGCTTCTAACTTGTCAAAAGGGTCCAAGATAAATTTATCTAAATCTGGATGGATAACCCTTTTTCATTCAATAAGTTGAGTAAACTCAGGGTCTAACACTGTTTCATGGATGGCATTCTTAGATTTAGTTCTAAATAATGAGAGGCCAAATGACAAATAAAAGGGATTTCCTCTAAAGTTGACAACTCCTCAGGGAGTGAGTTTTCTTTGACTAACTGGCTACTACTAGCTTGAGTTTCTTCATTTTTTGGTTTTGTTAGAATTCTGTCTCGGTCATCAACTATAGTCGCAGGGTTTGGATCTCGGTTTGCCCTGGTATAGTGAATCTTCTTGGGAGCCAGAATTTTAACTTTTTTAATTATTTTATGAATTTTTCAACAATAACTTGATAAAAATGACCTTAAGGGGCTTAAGATTAAATTTAAGGTTTCCTTAAAGTTTTATGAGACTGAGGATCGAAGTCCCCAGTATGGTCGCCAATTATGTTATCACTCTAATATTTCTTTCGAAGTTAAAGAAGGAAGAAAAGTCAAAGGTAACCACAAACCACTTTTGGAGGGCTCTCTCTTTATAATTTAACTTTGTTTTAGTTAAGATGATTTTAGGCTAGTTATTGTTTGCACTTGGGTTTTGGTTTGAATTTAGGTGGTGGAATCACTTTACTTCGATGAATAGAGGTTTTCTTTTACCATTGGGCTATGGGGTCGAATGTCAGACAAACAAGACTGGATTTCAATTCTAAAGGCAGTGTCTATAGGGCAAGATAGGTGAGTTACTACAAATCTCAAAGGCTAAATAGTGAAATGGTTTTAAATCAGATCCAGGGAGAAATTAAGGGTTCCCTAGGCTACACTTTGGAAGGAATGAAAGAAGTCAACCGGGATGGGAGAGCAATTAAGGGTTCTCAAATCCGGGAATCAGAGGAAAACATGTAAATGACTAACTGTGCAAAATAGAGTGTAATTAAACAAATTATGAGTGATATCTCCAGTTAATTCATTCAAATTTAGAACACATTTAAGATTATGAAACACATAAGAAGGTAACAAAATCAAACAAAGAAGATACTTCACTGCAAATAGCTCATCTCATGAATCCTGTAGCGAAATGCTTTTATTACTTGCTCCAGTCTATTGACTTGAAAGTGGTACAATCACCCTTAGGTTTTAAGATCAAAATAACTCCACAAATGTAAAATAATCCACCCTAATACTTCGAATTATAAAGTATTTATACAAAAAGGAATTACAAAATATCTCAAACTGCATTGAGAACTAATCTAGGAAAAAGAAATATCTTCATGCAAGAAGATAGAGACAATTATTAAACGGTTGCTTGTTGTCCCTGTTATTTAGGTTCTACTGGTTTTGCTCTTTGATATTTTGTCCTTTAAGCCGGTTGGTTGTTTGGTCTTCACACTGTATGTTCTACTTTACTTTAACATTTTATCTGATACTCTTTCATCTAATACACTTGAACCTTGTTGACCGGTCAATATCATTTTACTATGATCTTTTACTTTTTACCATAGACTTATATTTTTACTATATTTTTCCTACATTAAATCATTCAGTTTTTCCCATATTTCCTCATTTGGTAATTGGATCTTGAGAATTTTTCGGTATATCTCATCTGCCTCTGTATACTTGGCAAAAGTTGGCTTATTAATAAACAGGGGTTTTACCTCATGCTGGAGGTAAAACAAGTTTTCAAAAGTTTGATACAATACTTTGCCTGTTGGTAAGCCCTTCATGGATGAAGTGATTACCTGTTCTATGGCCACTTCCCTGATCTTCTTATTGTAATCTGCATGTGTCATTAACTTATCATTTATAACTAAGGGATTAGGTAATCCCTTTTCCTTCAAAAGTTCAAACTTAACCATGAACGTGTCAGAGGCTAGTTGCATGTTTTGACACTTATCTTCTAAGTTCAACATCAAATTCCTCTTAGTGAGGAATTTTCTGACTTCCAAAATTGTACCTGTCCTATCAGGTATCTCAAGTTCTTGCAGCTCATACTTATTCTTGGAGTTTAGGAAGTGGATGATTCTTGAAGCTTCCTCTGGCATATCTCCAAGTTCTTCCTTGACTCTCTGAATGGCTTATGTGGTCTGCTTTATTAAATCAATTTGTTCAAAAATAACTTCGGTGGATGGCCAAATATCATTGACAGAGTCAATGATATTGGCCCACAGTTGCTCTTTAGCCTTACCTATAGGTTCACTCAGTGTCAGTTCTTTCTCCAGGATTTTTATTCTTTCATTCATCCTTGTAGCCTTTTGATGTTCTTCTTTATGCATGATCTAGGCAATTCTGCAATCTGTCTCTAGGCTGGTGACTTTCTACTTAAGTTTGTTCATCTCAGTGGTCTGAATGGACATTGATTCCATTGCTTTGACCAGCCTATTTGCTTCAACACCTGTGGAGGTTGTTGTTGTTGATCCTATTGCTGATGTAGTTGGTGTAGATGCCGGTAGTGCAGTGGCCATCGGAGCAATGGGAGCTAATGATGCTGCCAAAGTAGAAGGTACAGTTGTGGTCATTTTTGGAATGACAGATGCAGGAGAATTATCAATACTAGCTTGTTTGAGTTGAATCAAGCTATCCAACTCTTTCTCCATCTCTTTTAACTAGTCATTCAGTTGCAACACAAAGTCCATCATTTCCTCATGATTGGTCTGGCTGTCCAGGACTTCCTTGGTCTGTGGGTGTTGTAAATGAGGCAAATTGAGCTGTTTCTTAAGGGTTGTTGTATCGTCATTCTTCTTCTTGATCAGATGTTCAGCAGCCTTAATATCACTTGGGTCATGGCCTAGTTCAATGACCAAGTCCTCGAAGGACTTTATTCTGGTGTCTTTTGCCCGTGAAGAGGCCCGCTCCAATTTGTATTAAGTTGTCACATTGTCCAATGAATCCTGCAGCTTGTAAGCAGTCATGGCCTTTGTTGTGAGGGTGGAGTAAATCATTTCTCCAGTGTGCTTGTGAAACTCTATCTGATCAATGGGATGAACATCCCTAGCCAACACCTCAAAATTAGTCTTCTTGTAATATGTTGAGGTCTTTGGTTGCTATACAGTGGGCTGCAAAAATGACACCTGCATTTTTCCTTCTTTGATGTCAAAGGCTAACATCAATCTCTTCTGGTTTGGTGGTTTAAGCTTGAGGTATTTGGAATATGTCTCTGCTTTCAACTTTTCATTCCCCATATTTATCTCTTTGAATCTGTCTTTGATATCCTTTTCCTTGTTAGCTGGCCTGTCAAAGGAAGAAACCTCCATACTCTGTTGTCTCTCTATCATCTGTGTATTGGAGGTTGATGGCTACTCTATTTCACCTGATGCAGTCATTTCAGCTATTTCTTTACTTCTCTAACCCATTGCCTCAGTGTCAATTATTTCCTCTGATGCAATGTTCTCCTCCTATTTAGACACGGGATTCAACTTGAGCCTTTTATTTAGCTTAAACAATTCATTTGAAGTCTCCATGCTAGAGCTGGATGCCTCCTCCCTGTTCCTCGTAGGATTCTTCTCCTCATTGGATGAGGTTTGTATGACAAGAGGAATTTTCATTGTCTCTTGTAATTCTGGAACCTGCAGGAAAGAGCTATGGTCAAATTGCTTTTCTAGATCAATCAGTGTGTTCTCAACATCCACAACTGTTTTGTCCATATCAATCAATGTGTTCTCCACCCACTCAATTTGGTTAGCAAATTGTTCAATGTGAGGTCGTAGGTGGTGCATGTAAGGTCCCAACTTGACCTTGAGTCTAAGCTTGTTTATGACCCCATAAGGGTCATAGTGCCAGATGAAATTGTTTATGAATTCCATTTGTTGAAGTAACCTGTCGGCCTCTAGTCCAGCCTCTCTGTTGTTGCAAATGAATGAGCCCATTTGGTTCTTCACTTTGAACTAGGTTTTCCTCGTATAAGCTAGGAAGTGGACCTCATCAGAGTTGATGATTTTTCTGAAGTATTCAAGAGAAAATATCCTCATATGGAGGTATTTGGGAAACTTATAGGGGGCTAGTTCACAGCCATAAATTCTGATCTCAGTGTGGTTTTGGTACAAGTACCAATCTACAACCTTTTTGTTCTTGGCCAATTGCAGTACCCTCTTGATGTCTTGGCTGATTCTAGGCTGAGTAGTTGAAGTCAGTATGTTCATGACTGGGTACACAAAGGAGTCTATGAAGTCTTTGTAGGTGAATGTTGTGGAAAACGTATGGACCAAGGGTGTCCAGTAGATGATTGATCTCTCATTTCCCTTGGTGTCCAATTTCTAGATCCTCACAGGGAACTTGTCTATCTGGTAATGCAAAAACACATAAAACAACACTAAAGAGTATTTGAAAACTCTTTTAGTGGGCAGTCTGGTGAATTATTCATGCATTCTATCTACAATGAATTGAGCATAATCATACATAATAGTAGGAGGCTTGTCTGGAGTGAAAATGGACAGGAAGGCCATGATGACCTCATCCACATGCTCATCTGATGTGTATCCTAAGATGCATGAGAGCATGGTGATTATGTGCTTGCCAGTATCTAAAAAAATGGTGGCAGCATAGGATCGAGTGCCTATAGGAGTATGGCATTCCTTAATGATGAAATTCTGGAAATTTTGCTTGATTTTGATTGGGTCTAGTGTGATGTACAAGTCCAATAGGTTTCCAATGGAAAGAGGGGTCTGATTAGTGCTAGGCTGGATTTGTAGCATCTGGTTGATGGATTCAGAAATAATGGTGAATAGCAACTGCTAGTCTAGTGCCACAATAGCCCTTTGGCTTGAAAAATAGCAGGCATGAAAAAAATGTACAATATTAGGGAATGGGTGAACTTCTAGGAATGTGTACTTGGGTAAATTAGATTCCCTAAGGTGAATGTCATCTACATGGTTTAGGAATCTATCCTTACTCAAGCAGTAGATTTTCAGAAGATGGCCTGGAGTAGGAGTGTCTTTAATTTAGAAATCCCTGTCTACTAGGGCCAAATGGTCAATGTCTAGGTGAGGGGTTGACACAGGTTTGACATCTAGTGAGGTCTGGGCAGCCATCTTTAGGATAAATGTGGGAATCAGGCTTATACAGGCTGAAGAAGTGAGGTTTTGAAAACTTAGGTGCAGTGATAGGGTAATGGCAGTTTGCAGGATAGGGGTTTGGGTATTCAACGAGAAATACTCTCAATTCAAGGGAAATTAATTAAATTCAATTACTTTAATGTTTGAATTAACTGTACATTCTTGGATTTGAGAGGGTCGTTTCTGGTTTGTTATCAAAATACTTGGAATTTGAGGTTTAGACTACAAACTGGTTTGATGGTGGCCGCAGAGGGTAATGTGGCTTCAGCTATGCTATGGATGCCTAAATTGGGTGTCTGGGGTGTACTCAGAAGGTACTCGGCGGTTGAATTTGGTTGCAAAAACTCGGGTTTGCGCAGGAAGGCTTGGAAGCTTTCGCAAAGAAAATTGAGCAAAAAGGGTAAAAATGGGGGTCTGTGGCCTTTTAAACGGCAGCGATTAGAAATTGGCGGGGAAAATCATAATGAAAAGTTATGGTTTTGGCTTACGCGAGAGGTAGTTTAGGGGGCCATTGTACTGCTTTTGGCCATCGGGCGGTATTTTCTCGAGAGCATGCGAGTTAATGCAGTGTTGCAACGTAGGCAAAAGGGGCCCGAGAAAAACCGCTCATATCGCATGCTCTCGGGCAGGTAAACTTCGGGAGGTGAATGGACGTGATATGGATGTGCACCATCAGATGTGGGGGTGGAAAATCGGACGATTGTCGTGCGGTGAAGTTGCACGGTGGGAAATCGCGGCAGAAATTAGCGGGGCCAAAGGGTTAATTACAATTGATTTGTAATTAATTTATGAGTAATGGCGAGATTAAAAATATAATTACTAGGGTTATGTAGCGGGGTTAGTTTACCACACCAAGGTGGTGGGTTAAACAAGTTTTTCTAGGAAAATGATATTTGCAGAGTTAATTAATAATGCGCAAGGGGGGATAAAACTTAGAATAAAGGGTTTTATTGTTTTTTTTTGGGTTTTTAGGGAAATTTAGGGAAATTAATCAAGGGGAAAGTGATTTTTTTTAAAGGGAAAAGGGGTTTCACACTAGGGAAAAAGGGTTTTTGGGTAGGGGAATGAATTTGGAGGCTAATTTGCTAGGGGAAAGGGTGAAAATGAAGGGAAAAGGTGTCTTCATAAGAAATGAAGGGGTAAAAGGGGAAATTAGTAAGTATTTATTGGGGGGTTAAATGAAATGAAGGGGAAGTTAACCAAATCATCTTATAAGCATCCTTTTACTTTCATAACTGCTCCTGCACACTGAAACACATGATTAAACATAATAGATGTTATTATGCTTCAATTAACTTTGTATTTTCTGCAACCTTTCTTCTACTTACCCTAACATTTTTTCTTCACTTTCTTGGGTGCATTTAAAATAGCGACCCTTTCCTTTTTCTTTTGAAAAGTAAATTATCTACTTCTAACCTTATATCTTCCAATGGCTCAAATTAAGCTTATGAGCACATTTTATTTCTCTACCTATCTACTGATCTGCCAAGATTAAACAGTTTGGCCAAATCTTTATTCTCTAACTATAAATAGGAAATTTAAAGCATGAAGTAGTCAAGATTAAACAGTTTGACTATCATGGGTTGTGGCATGTATGGCAAGCTGCACACAACCATTATTTTAGACAATAAATTAAAGAGTAGTGGCACTTGTACTTGCACATTTTCATAATCTATTTTTGTTTGGGATTCATATTTTTTCATTTCTTTTATCTTTTCTTATTCTTTCAGTCCTTTGATATTTCTTTTAGGACATACACATTTTTTTAATTTTAATATGGAAAACATTCGCATAAAGCAAAGGTATGTACAATATTACAAGACTTAACCATAGTCAATTCAAAATTATGAATCATATTATTATAGGACTCTAACAGAGATAACGATAAATTTCATTCATCTTGTTTATTATTTTTTTACCATTAATTTAGATATCATAGAAACAAAATTTGAAGCAATTTGCAATTTGAGGTTTTCTTTTGTTCAAACATGGCTCTTGGATTTCCACGTGTTTTGTATTTACAATAATTACATTATTACTTTCACATGTTGATGTGACAACAATAAAATAAGTCACTAATACTGATCACTTGGACTCATAATGACTTGTGATATGGACTTTTTAAAGAGATGATAATGTCACTTATGTTTCCAACTCTTGATGTAGATTTGTCATTGTTGTTGTCATTTACTCTCTGAAGGTTCTTGAGATATATGGAGTCTTTATGAATCACTTTGGTCACAGAAATATGATGTTCTTTCACTTGTATCCATCATGTATTATTTGTTCTTGAATGTTTCTTTGTGTTGCTTTCTTTGACAGATCTTCTCATTCCTCCTTGTCATGTTTTTTGGTAACACTTCCAAGTAAGATCATTCATGGAAAGCAAACATTAGCTTGGAAAATTTCCTATTCTATCATATTTCATGCAAAGTTTTCAACTATGAATCAACAATGCACTCAGGAAAGGAAGGGAAATTCTTTGGGTGCAGGGTGCATTGTCAAGGGACAAGGGCTTGGTATTGAGTGTTGAGAGTGTGTTATGTGCTCTACTGAAAAGATGGAGGTTGGAGGGGGCAGGTTGTAGTCTTGAGGGACTAGAAGGCTCAAAGATGCTTGTTGATGCATCATGCACTCAACTGAGGAGATTTGAGTCACAAGGAAGGGTGCAGGGCACAGTGTCAGGGATCAAGGAAAGCTTGATGTTCGTTTTTGGTTTGCCATGCGCTCAGCTGGGGTGATAAGCTTAAGGAAGGGCATAGTTTGGGAGAACAAGGAGAACTTGGGGCTAGAGAGTGTGTTGTGCACTCAAGAGGGACAGAAGGCTTAGCCTGGGTATAGGGTGCATCCTCAACAGATAAGGAGATGTCACCTAAGGCTTAGGAGTGTGGTGTGCTCTCTTCCTTTCCTAGTGGATAGGCTTGTTGATCCAGGTGGCTCCAAACACATGCAGAAATCCAAGGGGGCTCAGAAATGGTCAAAATTAAAAGTGGATATATTGCTCCCAAACAAGTACCAGATCGAAGTGCTCGTCATCCTCATTCCAACGGTGCAAATGACACTCAAATCCGAGATCGTATGGAGGAGATAGATCCAGTCAAAGTTGGGCAGTGGGCCAGGTTTAAGTATCCTACAAATATACCATCAACCAGCCTGGAAACTTAGCTCACGAAAGCGGGTGAAATTGTGGCCTCTTTAAATTGCCCAATATCCCTTATTTTCGAAAAATTTTAAAATAACCAATGGTTTACATAAAAACAAAAAAATATATTAAAATAGGTAGTGGGCCATGACCCCTGCCACCTCTATCGGACCTCACATAACATATATATATGTTAAAACATTTTTTAATTAAAAAAATGGGTCGACAAGCCGTGACCCTTGCCGACCCCAACCAACATAACAAAT
>APFE031543331.1:21727-41413 GCA_000404065.3 Pinus taeda
ATGTAGTTAAACTATGGCTATAATCCTCCTAGTAGACTAATAATAGTGCTCATGCTAGCACGCCACTACGTGAGCCATCTTTCACAATAGTCGGTTGATACGGCTAGGAATTTCAATAGTATGTCGTTGCAGTCTCATAGCAATCTCATCGAACCTAGTCTCGGCTATGCCATGGATCAACCCCTCCATGTGATGCTCAACCTCTGCAAGGGTCTCGACCACATTGAGATCTTGTAGTACCCCTCATCCTGCTACAGCAACCTGTACTGCTACTGGTGCCTACTATGGGTCTCCTACATGATGAATATAAGAGGAACCCACAGATCAAATGGGTCCAATATTTTCATGTGTACAAATCAATAGTTTAGTCTTGAATACATTAAAAAAAAAAAATTTGTAAGACTTAAAATCCAAAAATGATCAAAATGTTTATTGTTTTACCTATGGCACCCCATCGCTTGCCATCATGAAGCACAAGGTCGGGGTCTCTATGGAAATCCATCCCTACATATGGATATTCCTCTATCATAATGAGTTGCATACGCAACCATCTGAAGAATACTGGTGTGAAACTTATCGATGATAGACTTGCGTGTCTAGACATGAGATCTACCCACCTCCTCATCTGTGGGACTCTCGAATCTGTGAACTCGAGCGAAATATGTTTTTTCTTGAGCAACGAAATCTGCTCTAAGGAAAAATAAATCAAGATTGAACCATATTCAAAGTTCTTTAACCATCCAACTTTTGCCTTGGTCAACTACTCCTTCATTTTTACCAGTACTCCCTCGCTCCAGTTGAATAATGTTGGCTCTAGACACTCTAGAGCATATTGCATATGAGACTTATTGGCCACATGTAGAGTTGCACTACCTGCCAATTCGGAAATGATAAACATGATTGTTCCTAGAGGAAAACAGACTACATCCTTGATGTATTTTTTCCCATATTTAGTCGATTGGGATCTAGGTCTATAGAGTGCGCTGACATAATCCTTGACTATCTCTCCACCACTCCTAGAACCAGATAAAGAGATGGGGGCACCTCACCTCGATAGACCAATTAAGAAAAATATATATTCTACCTATATTTCAAGAAAATGTGCACCAAGTCTGAATTCTTATTCCTGAATATCCCATGCACAGACAAGATACCTCAACAATTCTATCTATTGCCTCATATCAAGAAGCTAGAAGAATTTCAAGAGCCTATAACCTCTCAAAGCCTTGATAGTGGAAAGATCATTAGCTGTAGTTAAATCTTGTTCTTCATGTTCTCTTTCACTCCATAATAAATCCATTTTTTTCTAATAGACACTTGAAACATCACAAGAAGGATCATTAGTACAAGTTTCATCTAAAAAACTAGAGAAATTTTAAGGAAAATAGGCAAAACAAGTTTGGGAATTGCGCTCAGTGCACCCCCCTAAGGGCATAAAATGCATTGTAACGTCTTACCTAGTGTATTTTCCTCATGTTCATCCCTCATTTTGACTTGTTTGGGGTGCGTTGGACCTAGGGCAAGAAATTAGAGCCCTAAGGCCCTCAAAAACTGAAAAAACTTGCATGAAATCACAAAATGGATGCATGAAAAGAAAGAGGAAGATTATAGCTCCTACCTAGAAGTGATGATGCTCGAAATGATCCACTGGATTGGTCACAATCAATTGCAGAAGATTGGGGGAAAAAACACTTAGAACTCACTCTCAAAGAGGTAAAATGTTAAATGGTAAAAATGATTCAATTTTATCATGAAATATGTATTTATGGTTATTTTCATCATTATTTTATTAATATTTTAATATTTTGACCTAAATATGATTCAATTTTATCATGAAATATGTATTTTTAATCTTTTGGTGGTGTTTTGATCAGGTTGACAATATTTCAATGAATTTTATGATGTCTGAATTGAAACATATCATTTTGACCACATAGCATACTTTTATCGCTTTACAGCCTTTGTAAACCTACGAAAAGGAACACCCTAGAATCCTCTTTCAACTCTTTTCAGACTCCCAAAATATGAAAATATAGCCGAGCAATTTTCTTTTCGAACTCGTTAAATTAAATGAAAAGACGTTTACTCAGTATAAGTTTAACCCTTTTCTGGAATGAGCTAGACTATCTACAAAAAATGAATACCTTAGTAGAACATGGCTAAGATGTTCTCCTGAGTATTGTTTTCTACCTTTTCAGACTCAAGAGACTATCTACAAAAAGGAACCTTTGGAGTTTTATTTTTTGCCACTTTTTCAAACACTCTAAACATGAAAAAGATGTCGAGTTTTACCTTCGTTGGACTTGTAAAAGCATGAAATAGTGATGGAATTGTCGAGCATGGTGGGACCGAACCAATCCTTCTCAGGGTTCATTAAAAATACTCAGAGAGATTCATCTGAAGGATGAACTTACAGATAAATCATATGTTATCCTCCTCAAGCTTGTTAAAAAATAAAGAGGTACTGACCAGAAATGGTTGGGGAAATTTGAAAAATGGGATACTCCACCTATTAACGGAAACAAGTCACTCTTGAACATGAAACTCTTCCACTTCATCTTCGTGGCTATTGGGTTGGGAAATATGCTTGTATTTTGTTTCATCACATAATATCAAATCCTCCGCTTTTAGTTTTGGCTCAATTCTACCAACCCCATTCAGTGCCGTCAAATGTTCAAGAGAAGTCATTCAATTTATCTCTGCTATGATACTCTTAAGCCTTCATTCAATGTTTGTCATTCCTGAACCAGTTCAACATCATTCTGTCTCAAATAATGATACCCGTTTCAGGTCATTGATGGAGGATACATCAAGTCTCTCCTACGATGGGTCGCTTCCTATTGACATCAGCTCATTATCCAGTAAGTTGACTTAGAAACTCTTCTTTCACTACCTTGGAACTTGTATACAATAATGGAATGTTTCCTCACTCTCGACGACAAGTTTTCATCATTGGCCTTCGATCGAAAGATTCTATGTGGTGTTCGACTTCAACTCATTCATTCACACCATGTATATTGTATTATTGTACCTTGAGATCCATTAACATCATCAATGGTTGGTCTCACGTACGTTAAGAACTTCGATCATTGGCTAGTAAGCAGATGGTGTCTACCATTTTCAAGTTCATTTCCTTTATTCACATGGTTATACTTGTACATCAGACGATCACGTGAACAAGATAGAAGACCCTGGATCTAGTTCCATCCATCAGGGATGTGCATTAAGGATTAATACAGTATTAAAAAGCACGATGGCTATGATCATACAGATAGTCATCCAATCCTAGATCCACACTTTGTCATCAGTGGACACTAATTTTTGATCATTTTACAAGTAATGTTAGCTTATGTGTTGAGCATGGGTATGCATCCCTCAACAAAGATGTCATCATGAGAATGTATTGTAACAAATGATGATCTCGGAAATTTTCGAACTGGTGCTCCCACTCACAGCCCTAGATCAACCTCAATTCCCGCTACCTCCTGCAGGCCCTTCGCCTGGCAGCCCCTGCTGTTGGGCCCCTAGTAGCATTCCTGGTATCCCCGCATCTGGGCTCTGCCTTCCCTCCAGTGCCAGATCCGTTGTTGGCCTCCTCTTTCGTCCCTCACCCCTCATGGCAGGGTGTGACTCCCCTCTGCTGCACGACCCTAAAGACCAAGCCATGACTTTTGCTTCATTAATCTCAGAAAATGGTGCACCAAGAATCAAGCCTACAACATCCAAATTTGTTTAAAAAACTGGTTGATATCCCAGAAATTTCCTTGCCTCCAAGCCTACCAAGGAAAGCAGCTATTTCTCTAGTTGAAAGAGGATTGGTTGGCCAATTCACTGGACTGTGGCCCTCCCCCAGAACTATTCAGAAATGGGTGGAGCGCAACTAGAGCACTAATATCCAAGGAAAAATAGCAATAAGATTTTGTGGCAGGGGATACTATACGTTCCTCTTCGAAACCAAAGAATATCGGAACCTTATATTCAGAAGCGGCCCTTACTTCATGGATTCAAGAGGCCTTTACTTGAATAGATGGTCCCCATCTTTCGATCTACAAATGGACGTCCCTAATACAATTTCATTTTGGGTTCGTTTGCCTCACCTCCCTATCCATTGTTGGGGAGACAAATCGGTCAAAGCAATAGGAAATGTTGTCGGAAAATACATTGATAGATGTGAACCAAAGGAAAATATGCATGCATGCGCCAGGAGTTGTGTAGAAATAGACTTGGGGAATGGCCTTCCAGAAGCAATAAAGATCAAAGTGGACCAATGGACTCACATTCAGCAGCTGCACTACGAGAAAATCCCGTTCAAATGTAATGTATGCCATGAATACAGTCATTTCACTAATAGATGTAGCAAATTAAAAGAAATTGAAATGGCTGAGAATGTAGAAGCAAATGACAGCACATGGGAACAAGTCAAGAGAAAGAAAACAAACAACAAACAATCAGGTCCAAATCCCAAACAACCCCTTGAAAACCCAGCTGCTACCTCCACACCTCCTCTCATCATGGCCCAACCATTACCTTCATCATCAAATCCTTTTGAATCCTTGGAAGAAGAAGAACCTTCATCCCCTCGTTCTCCTTCTCAAGACAAATCTCTAGTAGTCATACACTCTCCCGTTCAGAACTTCCCATCCCCTCCTCCCACTATAGACTGAATCCTCACAAGAAACAAAGTCAAAGAATCAAACAACACTTCAGAGCAACTAAAAAAAGCAGGGAGGAAGTCGAATAAAGAAATAAGAGATGAAACAGCAGCTAAAAAAATGGCCACAGGTACTCAACAACCAATGGATTCTTTTTTTTCCAAACAAAGAGGAAGCGGGGAAAAGCAGAAGGAGAAGAGCAAAGCCCACCAAAAATCAAGTAGGTAATGATTTTGGTCTCTTGGAACAGCAGGGGTTTGGGCTCCTCTCTAAAGTCCAACACGGCCCGAGATATTATCAGGCAAGAATAGCCAGATATCTTTTTGATCCAAGAGACCAAGATGTCCAATCAATATTTTCAAAAATTAATGAAAAAACAAAAAGTTTTGAAGGAACAGCGACATATTCAATTGGTGCTTTAGGAGGCATAGGCACGATATGGAATAAAGGGAAGTGGGAGCTCACTAGTCAAAAACTTAATAACTGGTGGGTTAGAACAAATATCAAAAATAAAAGCACAAATGAAGAGTTTACAGTGTTAAATATTTACGCTCCAAACCATTACAGGGACAAAGCACTATGTTGGGACTCCATCAAAAAAGGGGTGCAAGAGTACCAAAGAAGCAAGTTGGTCTTGGGAGGCGATCTTAATTTAATAAGGAAAATTGAAGAAAAGATGGGAGGAAAATATCTCAATGACCCGTCAAGAGCTGCTTTGGAAGAAATTATAGAAGCTCATAAACTCATTGACATTCCTCCATGTAATGGAAAATTTACCTAGAGCAATAAAAGAGTCGGAACTCAAAATATTAAAGAAAGATTGGATAGGATCTTAATCCAAGAGAGTATAGTTGTAGGATTCTCATCCATGAAAATCAAGATTGTTCATGCCACAACCTCTGATCACAAGCCAGTGGTTCTGATTTTAGACAGATTCGAAAAATAAGGGCCAATCCCCTTTAAATACATAAAAATTGGGACAACAAGGAGGATTTTAGCAAGATCATAAAGGATAGCTGGAAAATCAAAGTTTTTGGTTCCCCTCATTTTGTATGGGAATCCAAACTAAAAAATCTAAGAGCAGCAATAAAAAAGTGGGCAAGAGAGAATGCACTAGCAAAGAAAAACAAAAAAATAGAGCTGCATATAAATTTGGAAAAATGGAGCGAGGAAAAGGAAAACCAACAAATAACATAGGAAGAACAAGTCCGTGAAAAAGAAATTTTTATGGAACTATACAAGCGGAATAGACAAGAGGAGGAGGAGCTGAGACAAAAATCTAGGTGCCTCTACCTAAAAGCGAGAGATAAAAATACTTCCTTCTTCCACAATAATCTCAAACTTAGAAGAGCTGGCAGCCAAATAGATAGAATTCTAGCCGAAGGGAAAGAAATAGAGCAGGAGGAAATCAAAGAAGCAGCTCACAATCACTTTAAATCCCTCTTATCAGTGGATGTTCATCCTCTGGACAGTGTTGATTTCCTTCAACATCTTGACCGTAAAATCAGTGGCCACCAAAACAATGAGCTGGAGAAGGAGGTGATTGAGGAAGAAATAAGAGAAGCAACGTGGAGCATGCATTCGGATAAAGCTCCCAGTCCAGATGGCTTTACCATAGCCTTCTACAAGACACATTGGGACATAATAAAGAAAGAGTTTGTCAGAATGGTTAAAAACATTTTCAAAAAAAACAAGATGGGAGAAAACACAAAAACTTCTCATTTGGTGCTCATCCCCAAGGAGCCAAACCACCTCTCTTTTGATCAATTCAGACCCATCTCTATTTGTAACGCTTCCTATAAAATTGTTACAAAAATCTTGGCTAATAGGCTGAAAAAGATCTTGCCCAGTCTCATTTCAGAGAACCAAGGAGGGTTTGTCCCTAAAATATAGATAACAGATAATGTAATTCTTGTACAGGAAGCCATACATAGCAGTATACAAAGAAATGAAAAAGGAATGGTCATCAAACTGGATATGGATAATGCTTTTGACAGGGTTAGTCATCATTTTTTAGTGGCAGTTCTACAAGAGTTTGGAATCTCTAACAAGTTCATCAACATTATAATGGAATGTATTTCAAATCCATGGACAACCCCACTGATCAATGGAAGACCCAGCCGCTACTTTCACAGCACCAGAGGATTGAGACAAGGTTGCCCTCTCTCCCCTTTCCTATTTATCATTATGGCGGAAACTTTAAGCATTCATCTTGAAAATCAAAGGAAAAAAAGGGAGATAACTAGCATCAACATAGCGCGAGGGATAAAAGAAAGCAATCATTCTCTCTTTGTTGATGATGCATTCCTAATTGGAGGAGCCTCAAGTATCATAGCTAGGAGATTCAAGAAAATCTTAGAAGCTTTTTTGGCTGTCTCAAGAGGGTTGCTCAACAATAAGAAGTGCAGAATCTATACTTGGAATGTCTCGCCTAAAGTAATGCAAAGGATTTCCCAAATTATGGACATCCTAGTCCAACGGAACTGGAGCCATTTTTCCTACCTCGGTTTACCTTTGGAAAAGGAAGGGGTCAAGTCTGAGACTTGGAACAAACAGATAGAAAAGATGAGAGGGAAACTCCAAAGCTAGGGGCTGATGTGGTTAAACCTAGTGGGCGGAACTATCCTCATAAAATCTTTTCTATTAGATCTACCTATCTATCAGTATGTTGTAATATTGGCTCCTGCCAACATCCATAAACAAATGGAGTTAATCATGAGAGGATTCCTCTGGCAAGGAGGGAAGCAAAACACAAAAAAAATCAGTTTGGTTCGTTGGGAACAGGTGACCCTCCCTTTTGAAAAAGGAGGCATCTCCATCAGGATTCCAAGTCACAAACAAAGCCTTGGGCTTTAAGCTTGTTTGACATATGTTAATTGAGAAAGGCAGCTGGTGGGTCAAGGCTCTTTTAAAGAAATATCTCAATGGACAGCATTCAAATATTCTCACTTATCTGATCTCAAAATACCATACACTCAAGCGTGGAAACTCATTAGAAAGGTCATCCCTCAAATCAAAAATCACATTTCAAAGAGCCCTGGAAATGGAAAAGAT
The DNA here is from genome assembly GCA_000404065.3 of Pinus taeda. NCBI lineage: Eukaryota > Viridiplantae > Streptophyta > Pinopsida > Pinales > Pinaceae > Pinus > Pinus taeda. The sequence goes on from APFE031543331.1 coordinate 29,434, forward strand.
ACAGATTTATGGACTGGAAAAATAATGGGATATGCACCTCTAATTCAATGCCAGCAGTATAGATCCTTGAAAAATTGGATGGATGAAAAAAGTATAACTTCTCTCCATGACATTCCTCACTGGGATCAAAACAGTTGGTCTACATGGAAGGACCTTCCTCTCCCAAATAATTTGAAAAATAAGTGGGCTGACTTGAAGACAACGGGGACTGGAGCAGCCCCAATAAATAAAACAAACCAAGATAGCTATGTTTGGGACCCAAGCGGAGGAAAGTTTACAGTGAATTCCAGATACAAGTTCCTCCAACCTAGCCATAACCTTGAAAATTGGAACCTTTAGACAGCAGTCTGGAAGAACGAGTGTATTCCAAAAATAATTTCTTTTGCTTGGACCCTTCTAAAGGGTAAAATCCTCACTGCTGAAAATCTCAGGAAAAAAGGGATACAAGGGCCATCCATATGTTGTTTATGCCGGAAGGAGGAGGAAACCATCCAACATCTCTTCTTATAATGTGCCATTGCAAGGCACTATTGGCAGCAAATTATAAGCCCTCTGAAGTTGCCCATGGATAATTTTGGCCAGCTCACAACTTTAAACAAGAACTAGGAGAAATGCTACCCATACACAAAACAAAGTAAATATGTTATTATTCGAACATGGAAATGTCTCCCATCTTCCCTCTGCTAGCAAATATGGCTCTCTAGAAACAGCTGTGTTTTCAAAAATCAAAAGTCTAACCCAAGACTCATTCTGGCTAAAACTTGGGGGTTAGTGGCAGAAATGATTAGTGTTAACTCAGTGTTCAGTGTCGACCAAAATAACTAGCAGAAAGAAGAAAAGGAATGGTATAATAAATTCCCTTTGGTGTGCTTGGTGAATAAGCAATTGTCAGCTAAGACAGGGGGAAGAAATAAAGGCTGGAAGCTTAGGGTAAGCCAAAGGAAATTGAAAAGTGGATCCAAAACCAAAAGAAATACACTCTATGTTTCAATGGGGCCTCCAAAAACAATCCTAGTAAAGCAGAAGCTGGGGGAATTATTCTTGAACAGGAAGCAAAAGTCATCTCTACTTACGAATTGGGGCTTGTTAATATGACAAACAATAAAGTAGAGGCTTACAGTTTGTTTCTTGGCACTTGCATCCTCAACAATCTCCAAGCCAAAGACCCAGTAGTAATCAGTGACTCAACAATAATCATTGCAGCTATGGAAATAGGGGGATAATTTAACAATCAGACTCTTAATAGAATCAAACAAAGGATTTTGTAGAACACGAAGCAGCTGGGAAATATCAATTATAAACATGTCCTGAGAATCCATAATCAAGAGGCTGACTCCCTTGCCAACAATGTAGTGAATCGGTTGGTCAGGCAAGTAGAAGACCTCCATAATATTTATGAAAAATCAATCCCCTGATTTTCCATCCCCCTTGGATGGGTTTGAGTCACATAGTACCACCAGTCATTTCAGTCAAATCGATACAACACCCCATAGTCAAAAGAAATGGAGGACCTCTTATCTCAAGTCTAACAAAATCTCTGATCATCCCCTTAGATCAGTGTGGAGAATCTACAGAACAAGTGATGATCTGCATAGAATGTTGGATTCAGAAAAATCCTGCTCAAAGGACATGCAAAATTTTGTTTCCAGTCATCTCAAAATCAGTAGAGTCTGCACAGGCAAAAGAAGTAATGATTCCTGTGGCAGGTGCAATATCGAGAAGGGCGATCCGAATCACAAGAAAATGTTGATCGAGTTGGCTTATAAGCAGCATGGGGCTCGCTGGACACACCCGAGAATCAGTGTTTTTGATCACAAGTTCGAGGATCGCCCTCTACTCATTAAATTTTCCGGAGCGGTTTCCTGCTGCTTCCTTATCTGGCAGCTCACTGTGAGCAGATTTTGTTGCAGTGGTTTTGGTTGGAGGTGGAGCGTCTTTTCTCTTCTTCCGCCTGTCGAGAGAGGTATTGCCTTTGATTGTATCTACCTTAATTATTTTTTTCGCTAACTCTTGGCATGTAACTGTGGATTAGATTGCATCAAGTTTCTTGGTGATAGTCTTTCTCTTGTTGGTTCCCTCTTCGTCTTGTCTCCATTATTCCACTCACTCTGCCCCTTTCTTATTCACTGTTGTGCCTTATGTCTTTGTCCCCTCTTTTTCTTTGATTAATTCCTACTATATCTCCTCCCTTTTTTCCAGTCCTCTCCCCTATAGTTTCCTACCCCATCTGCAATCCAAGATTCCCCCCGCCTGCAATAGTGTTTTGAATAGTTGGAATTGCCTGGTAACTACCCTCAGAATCCCTTCATTTCACCCTTTTCCCTTCAGAAGACCACAGATCAAGCTTCGAATCAAGCACAAGGAGTTAATCACACTAGCTTCAACAATGTCTGATAACCCCTTGGATCGGATTGAGACCAACAGCAGTTGCACTCTCTGCAAGGCACACTGCTTTATGATAGCACGATTCATAAAATACTTCAACAAACTCAAAGCTGAACTCGAGTTCAAGAACAAGTCAAAGAAAAAGAAATTTGAGAAACATAAAGCCAAAATTGAAGGGCTTAAAGAGAAATGCCGCCACTTAGAAGAAGCAGTCAGTTACATCAGGACTTTGAACCAAAGTGTGCAAGGTGAAGCATCTACCAAGCACAGTGACACTAAAGATCAGCCCCCAAATGACTTTATTAACCAATTCTGGTGACTCCTTAGTTAACTCTCCATGCAATGTAAATATTTTTTTCTTTTAGGCTAGTTACTCTGGCAATAAAGTTGGTATGTCTGTCAAAACTCAAGAAACATGAACAGTGAATTGGAAATCGGGACTGCGAGCCCATTTTGCACCAATTCTACTGTGTTACTTCATGCATATGTAATGGGTCATTGTCCCTCTTTAGATGTTTTTTAACATACAAGTACTTGATCTTGTTAAACAAAACAAATGATGATCTCGACTAGTTTTTCTTAATCCGAACTTGTCACAAGGTAAATCACTTTAGTCATCAGCCATTGTTTCTGACTTTGCACTTTAGGGGCAAATCTGCTATAGAAAATTTTGTCACATCTGGTTAATAGGCATGGAAATCAGATCAATCACTATCCATGAACACCATGTCATCATCCCTACATAAAGACCTAGGCATGACTCTCCCAAATCCCTGAGTTTCTGGGTATGACAACTTCAAATTAGTGATTTTAAGGCCCAATGCAACCTGGACCTTTAGGGACCTATGTTTTGCAACAGTTTTCTTAGTTATGCACCAACGTTGATCAACAACAAGTTGTCCCTTGTTGGGGGTGCATTGATTCCAAAAATTTGGGAAATTAAAAAAGAATCCCGAAGCTTCCTCTTCCATAAGCATCCAGGAGTTGTTTCAACCATTTACCTTGGATAAGAACTTTGAATCCTATCTGATCCTACCTTGGATATTTGACCTCTTATCCCTTGAGCTCATCCTCCCATCAAGAGTGAATCTCAAGCCTATATTGGTAAATGGATAAGAATTCATAAACTACCACACTCTCCTATAAATTTACATACATCTACAACATCAAGGTTGGCTTTTCGAGACTAATCATACCCTCATGTTGTTGCCTTGAATCTAACATAGTCATCATCTTTATGCATTAGGGTGACATTGAGGTGCGATTTGTGATAAGGAAGGACAAGTCAAATTGGGGAGATCTCTACAACATCGGCTACTATTCTTGGTTGTAAACTCTCTCCTATTCATATTAATACAAAGAGTATATCATTTTCCTATATGTTTTATGTGATGTTTACATTCATATATTTAAATGCTTTTTTGATCCATTTAATAGAGTAATTGGATAATGTTACATAGATGTCATAGATATTTGGCTTGCGTTGATTATATGTTCAGGTTTTAATTATAGCAATCAGAGCTACGATTGGAGCTTACAAGCCGAGAGGATAGAAATCTTGCAACGGATCTGAAGTAAACCTATTTCCATTCTCCAATTTTTCTAAGGGGAACTTTATATTCTTTGCTTTCTGTTGTTCTATACCAGTCCACTAGGTCTAGGGAAGATACTTTTGTCCACAGTTGTAAATTCCACATAGCATCAACCATTCCGCCTCGCTTCCTACAATTATGTTTCCATTGCTCGTCCTATTTATAGTCGCCTTAACTATAGAATTCGCTTCCATCATTGAATATTATGTTGTGTGCACCATAGTATATTATGCTACCATACGAACTCTATATGTAGAACCATTACAAAATTCATCCCTCGCAATTGCTAGATTAATCTATGATGTGTGCACAAAAAGAACAGGGTCGACCTCCTGCACAAGAATTTTTCCACATTTCTGACCAGTGTCCATATTGTGTCACCATCACTAGCCAACATTCACACCAAACTGTCATATACCCATCTCGCTATTGTTTCTTGCTTGTTTGTTCCATCCACACCACATTTTCGTGAGTGTTTATAGTCATCCATACATAAAAAAATAAATAAAATAAATAAAAATAAAAATAAATAAATAAAAAATAATAATAATAATAATAAATCGTGATGTTCAAGCTAAACCATATGTTCGCTGCATCATAAGGAAACATTTCCTTTATGTCAAATATACAAGTACCATTATTTAAAGTAACTATAAAATCAAATTCAATTAAAGAAAAAAAAAGGGTCAACATGTGCTTAAAATAATCTTATATTAAATTTAAAGATTAAATAAAATAAAAATTAATCCAAATTACCAAAAGACATTTTATATATAGATATATAAAAGGAGATTATAAAGTGTAATATATATATATATATATATATAATATATATATATATATATATTAATTTGAAGTACAAAGTGCAAGGGATTATTTAAATAAATAAATATCCAAGTGGTATTTTTTAAAAGGTTGACTTTTTAATAAAAATAAGGCACTCAAGTAAAAGAGAATTAAGAGGTAAAAAAATAAAAAAACAAAAAGGTTATATTAATTTTTTTATTAAAAATATTATACAAGTGATTTGAGAAATAAATTAAAGAAAAGAACATATGATGAGTTCAACACAACAATCATTATTTCGGACTAAATATATGTTTTGTAACGTACATTGAATATCTATGGATTCATAAAAAATGCAAATTAATTTTGATCTTAAATTGGAGGAGAACTTTTCCTTCCTAAAAATTAATCGCCCTTTGACGCTTTGCAAGTAAACGAAAATGGGTCTTATGTAAACAAGTTTTATGTTCTATTCAAGGATGATGAGTTAGTTTTCATATGAACTTTAAACAAGCACCATATCCACATTTAACTCATAAATGAAATCAAGAAGAAAGACAAAACATAATTTGATGATGGAGTTCACCCCTCCTAGGCTACATCTTCGGGCTTGCTAACATAGCTAGACCGCTCAATATATTTCAATGATAAAAGAGTACATGAAATGTGTTGACAAAATGAGTGGCTTATTTCCCCTTCAAGGAAACATTCTCCTGCAAAGAACTCTCATTCTAAAAGGTATGGTTGCCTACAACCATTCATAAAACGGTCAACATGAAAAGGGCTCTCACATCAAGATCTTTTACTCCATCTGAAAATGAGCATAACATGTGCAACAACTCTACATTGAAGTAATAAAAAGAGATTTCCTCAGAACACATAGCGAGAAAATACAAACAAGATCAGTTCCACCATAGAAGTCATAGCTACTACATATAACATATGAAGGTTGGAAAACCCCTTCAAGGTCCTCTCCATGCTAAAAAATCCTTCAGAACTGCTTCAAACCACTGATTGTCCCTTGCACTCAAAGACTCAAACCTACCAAAATTCATTCCATAAGTGATCCAATTAGTAAACAGACAATTCCATTGGATTCAAAATGCCTAAAAACTCCTATTTAGGCTCTTCTTAAGCTCAAAAAGACCAAAATTCATCAAGTTATGGCTCTCCTAAGTTTCCTTTGCTATTCGTCCTCCGAATTGGTTGAACGTCCAAATTGTGCTACATTTTCACCCTTTAAACATTTTGGGAGGCAAAAATTTCTCCTACAATCTGTGAATTTTTTCGCTTAGTTAATTCACCCAATAACGTCGTAGGCGCAAAACTAGGGCCACATGGTGCACCATAAGGTTGAGGGTTGGGGCCAACAGTCTGCCCCCACCAGCATTGGCACATTTTCCATCGAGTAGGTGGTTGCATGGAGTGATGTGACCAGGGGTTGGGGATAATTGCTTACCCCCGCCAACTAGGCTCCCAAATGTCTGTCTGATTTTACGTGTAGTTAATGTGGTCGGGGGTCGAGCTCACCGTTTGCCCCCACTGCTAGAGCCTTGTCACCTACCACTTGAGGTTTTATGGGATCCCATATGCCCAGGGTCGTGTAGAAATTCCCACTATAGATCACCTGATAATGAAATATACTAAAGCAAAATACTTGATCTACTTCAACAATCAATTCAACGAAAGCTTTAATCAAACATGAGCAACATCAATAACAACACATATAACGGATAAGAAGGAATCAAACACACATAACACAGAAGATATAAAACCCCAACTCTATATTATCAAGTGGAAATATAGCGAGTATTACAAAAAGAATCAGCTCAAAAGCTATCTTACTCTCTTTGTAGTACCTCTGCTGCTCATAGACAGTCAAAGGCCTCTCTCTAACCTCGGGTCTGCCCTCCAAGCCTCCTATTTCTTTACGCAATTATGATTGTGGTCCAATGTAGCCACTTGTGTGAATTGGCCTCTGCACACACTCACTAACCTCTGATCCAACTACACAGTCTTGAAGGAGATAAATACTCATCATGGATGAGCTTCCTTTATAAGAAAAATATTCATCCAACTGATAGTACATTGTCCCTTCTTTGATCTCAACTGGGTCTCTGTCTAAACTGACATGCATGAGTTATTCATGAGAGAATCTTCAGTTATCTGAAGTGCAGCAGTTATATGCAAGCATGCATTAACTAATTGAACTTACTTAATTTAAGCAAACTGTTTAAATCAATCTAACTGGACTTGACTCAGTTAACTGAGCCAACTAATTACTACTCAAATTAGAACTCATGCTTATCTCTTTAACTGATGGATAAATTCCTCAATTAATAGAGAAATTGTTGCATGTCCTCACATAGACTTCATGTTTGATTTTTCACAACTAATTAACTCATGGTGAGTTAATTAATTTATTTTCAAACAGATGTTAAGTTCAAATTCGAATTTTACTTCCTATGTTTAGTCCAGGGACTGACTAAAATAGGAATCTATCTGAACTGCTAGAAATAGAATGCTATTTTTATCACCTCCATTTTTCATTCCCAATTTCTCAATCCAACACTAGTACCCAAACTGCTATTTATAGCAGTGCTATTTTTAACACTTCTATTTTTAGCATTTCTTGTTGCCATTTTCAACACTCCCTCTCAACATGAAAGGCTTCCTCTCGAACCCGATCCGGTACCTTTGGAATGTTCTGCATGCAACACGTCTACCAAGTGTGGTTGCTCTAGCAACTCTCGGGAAAAAAAACAAAAACAAAACAAAACAAAAACAAAAACAAAAACAAAACAAAACAAACAAACAAAAACAAACAAACAAAAAACAAAAACAAAAACAAAACAAAACAAAACAAAAACAAAAAAACAAAACTAAACAAAAACAAAAAATAAAAAAACAAAAAGCAAAAAATAAAAAATAAAAATAAAAAAACAAAAAACAAAAAATAAAAAACAAAAAAAAAACTCCCAACTGACCTTTCTGTTGGGCTAGAAACATACTCTAATGTTGAAGCTCTAACTGTTGCTGACAAGTGCTCCCTCTCTGACCTCTGAGCTGCTGCAACACTCCATGCATGTCACACCGTTGCACACCTCTCTGTTAGGGTCCCACCCTAACCCCCTTATTTATTTCATAGGATCGAGTCATAGTTATAGTTAAGTAAAGAGTCAATAAAGCCCATATTAATAATTGTAAGTGGTTAACCCGCATTTAATGAAGGGACCACATTGAGTTGCAAATGGGCCATGGTATTAATAAGAACCATGGTATTTCCCCATGGTATTGCATGTATGAATACTATATAAAGGATAGAGACTCCCCTCGAGGAGCATCGTGTCTTATTTTGTAATTGAGCTCTGCTCTATTGGAGGTTGCCCCCTCGAAGAGGCAAGTGAACATTGCTTTTTGAATAATAAAATACTTGTTGTTATTTCTCATTGTTCTATGTTCTGGGTATATTTCTTCGCATATTTGGTATTCTGGTATTGTCTTGCAAGTTAAGAACATAACAAGTGGTATCAAAGAGTTTTCCAAGGCTGGTGGGATCTCCATTTTTTAGCAAAAAAAAAAATTGGTTAGAGACGTGTTCCAGCGTCCTTAAACCATGGGATCTGTCATTGAGCACATAAACCTATGGATTTGGGGAGGCATGCACACAGGAAATACAAGAGGTGGTCACGCTTGTTGGACTCCCTTGCAACCCCTGTGGATATCCCTTCGAGTAGTAGCGCATTAGACAGAACCGCGAACGGACTATCTTCCCAGTACCCTCTGGGTATATCGAAAGCCCCTTAGCTCCCTTGAAACCTCACCATAGATAAGCTGTTGGCTCTCTTGCTGCTACAGTACACCGAGAACAGCACTCGGAGATATTACTCGCTCGTACGATAGGGTAGTCGGGTTGTATGGCTAAAGGTATGATTGATCCTCCTTGGTTAGTGCCCTGAAAAATTGGGCTGAGTACTACTGTCAAACCCTTATGTATATTGCGATCTGTAGCACTTGACACTCCTAGAGACCATAGTTCCCTTCTCTATCTCTAGATCACGAATAATCTCTGCCAGATCAGATCTCGCAAGTGGGGTTTTGCAGCAGCAGCAGTAATCAGTTCCGCTGTTCAGATTTATCAGAACAGCCATTCATATCTATTAGATCCATCAGATCTGCAACAGTAATCAGTTTCATTGTTTAGATCTATCAGATCAACCATTCAGAGCTCTCAAATCCATCAGATTCGCCATCCAGATCTGAGTAGTTGTGTGGGTTCCTATACCTGGGCGAGATTTTCGCAAGACTTTTGGCAGCATTGACATTTCCGAAATTCGGCTACTGTAGTATTCCTAAGCAAGGAGTCAAACTTTGTTTGGATTTAAAAATAAATAAAAAGTCTGAGACCCCCCGGGGCGCTTATTAGTGACTTAGCCCATAAGAATCAAGACGATGAGCTAAGAAAGGTGGTACCATTCAATTATTAGTAACAAAAAAAATTTGAGCGGTCCCAAATTTAAAGTAAATCGGCTTGGTGCATGGTACAAACTAGAGCTCAAGCTATGGCAAATGAGAGGATGGACAGCCTTGAATCATCCTTGAAAGACATTGTATCGCAGCTGAAGGAATTAACTGCAACAATCTCTAAGGGCAAGGTGGAGGCACGCGAGGAGGCATATATGGGCAAAGAAAACAGTGAGGGTGAGTCTAGCTAGTCTCTTCACCTCTTTGGCACCAACCAACAATACAATCTGCGACCACCGAAGTTGGACATGTATAAATTTGATGGCTCTCACCCGGCCGCATGGATAACACAAATGGAGCAATATTTCACACTGAATTATATCTTGGATAATGCGACTCAACTTAGTGTGGGTATTATGTACTTGGATAATGAAATATGGCAATGGTGGCGATGGCATCAACGTTTCTACGGAGGGCCCTTGACGTGGGATACATTCAAAAAATCTCTTATGGATCACTTTGACCATGAATTTGACTTTTTGGGCCGTCTCACTAAGCTTAGACAAATAGGAACAGTGAATGAATATATTGCAGCCTTTGAAGCCTTAGCTTTCCGCACTGGAGGTCTACAAGATGTGTTCTACACGGAATGTTTTGTCAGTGGTCTCAAAGAATCCATACAAGCCCACGTTCGACTGCACCACCCTAGCTCATGGCTGCATGCTTGCAGGATAGCTCGTAAAGTTGAGCATGCAATGGCGGCACAGTCCAATCACCCAAATTTCATCTCCAAGGGTCGCCCCCCACAAGCTCAAAGCACTACCCAGACACTCAAGGTTCAAAAGGTGTCACCAGCAGAAATGGCGGAAAGAAGAAAGCAAGGATTATGTTACGACTGTGATGAGAAATACTCCCCTGGGCATAAATGCAAGGAGCCCAAATTTTTTCAAATTGATGCTACTGATCACAGTGCATTGGAGGAATCCCCACCACTTGAGCAACCAAAGGAGGAAGAAGAGGACAATGTACCTAAAGAACCAATTATCTCGCTGCATGCTTTGGCAAGTATTTCTTCGCCTCAAACTCTCAAAATCAGAGGTTTTATTAAGCATCAACCAGTAGTAGTCTTGATTGATAGTGGAAGTACACATAATTTTATCCATCAAAGAGTCGCAGAAGCAGTGCATTGTTTTGTCCGAGCAGTTTCTAACTTCCAGGTCCAAATTGTTGATGGGGGAACAATGAAATGTGAAGGTCGTTGTGAAAATGTCAAACTTCAAATGGGGGATTATCAATTAAAGACCCACATGTTTGCCATACACATGGGAGGGTGCGACATTGTCCTCGGTGCTAAATAGCTTCGCACACTTGGCCCAATCACAATGGATTTCCAGGAGTTATATATGAGCTTTAAGCAGAACAACCACACACATACCCTCCGCAGCCTCCAGGCGGGAGCTCCCTCTATCATCAACTCACATCGGATGGAAAAATTTTTAAAAAAGGGCCACCATGGAGTTATAGCTCAATTTAATGCCATCCAGGCCTGCAAACCCAATCATGTTCATATTCATTCTAAGATACAACAGATCTTAAATAACCATCTGCCAGTCTTTGACAAGCCTCATGAGCTTCCACCCTCGAGAGGGGAACATGATCATAGCATTACTTTGGTCCCAGGGGCCCAACCACCAAATGTGGGCCCATATAGATATCTGTTTTGCCAAAAGAATGAAATAGAAAAAATAATCAAGGAACTCTTGGAAGCAAGCGTCATTCGTCCCAGCATTAGTCCTTATTCATCGTCGGTGGTCATGGTGCTCAAGAAAGATGGGGAATGGAGTATGTGTCTAGACTTCAGGGCCCTTAATAAGTTGACAGTAAAAGATAAATTTCCCATCCCGGTTGTTGATGATTTGTTGGATGAACTAAATGGAGCTCAATTCTTTACTAAGCTTGACCTTCGCTCAGGCTACCACCAAATCCGCATGAAAGAAGTAGACATCTCAAAGACTGCTTTCCGAACTCATGAAGGCCATTATGAGTTCCTGGTCATGCCATTCAGTCTTTGTAATGCCCCATCCACTTTTCAGAGCCTTATGAACCACCTACTCAAACCATATCTCAGAAAATTTGTCCTTGTTTTCTTTGATGACATCCTCATCTACAGTTGCACCTGGGCCGCACATCTTCAGCATGTAGATCTGCTCTTGCAACTGCTCGACAAGCATAAATTATTTGTCAAGATGTCCAAGTTTTCTTTTGGCATGGAAGAAGTTGAGTATTTGGGCCACATTGTGGGGCGTGAAGGTGTCAGGGTGGACCCCAAAAAGATCTAGGCAATGCAAGATTGGCATCAACCTAAGACATTGAAGAGCCTAAGAGGATTTTTGGGTCTCACAGGCTACTATCGCAAATTTGTTCGTAATTATGGTCGCATTGTTAGGCCCCTCACTCAACTCCTCAAGAAAAATTCATTCCTCTGGAATGATGAAGCACAACAGGCCTTTACAGCTCTCAAACATGCCATGTGTTCCACTCCAATCTTAGCACTACCCGACTTCACCAAATCTTTTGTGATTGAATGTGATGCTTTTGGTACGGGTATTGGGGCGGTCTTAATCCAGGAAGGTCGACCCTTGGCCTTCACGAGCCAACAACTAAGTGGGAAGAATCTGGGACAATCTACCTATGAGAAGGAGATGATGGCCATCTTACATGCAGTAGATACCTGGTGACCATACTTATTGGGG
>APFE031543331.1:41423-63725 GCA_000404065.3 Pinus taeda
GATGAAGCACAACAGGCCTTTACAGCTCTCAAACATGCCATGTGTTCCACTCCAGTCTTAGCACTACCCGACTTCACCAAATCTTTTGTGATTGAATGTGATGCTTCGGGTATAGGTATTGGTGCAGTCTTAATGCAGGAAGGTCGACCCTTGGCCTTCATGAGCCAGAAACTAAGTGAGAAGAATCTGGGACAATCTACCTATGAGAAGGAGATGATGGCCATCTTACATGCAGTAGATACCTGGCGACCATACTTATTGGGGCGACGTTTCCAAATCCGCACCAACCATCAAAGCCTAAAATATTTTTTGGAGCAATGCCTATCCTCACCCACAAAATAAATGGCTCGCCAAAATGCTGGGATATGATTATGAGATAATTTACAAGAAAGGGCGCGAACATATTGTAGCAGATGTGTTATCCCACCAATTTGAGGAGGAAAGTACCCTACTCGTAATTTCCCTTCCCATTCCAGAATGGATTGAAGAGGCCAGCAAGGAATGGTTTTCACATCCCTATCTCTCCCAACTCATTCATCAATTGCAGCCGGAGCCAAATTCCACAGCGGGCTACTCATGGCAGGATGAGATTCTTCGCTACAAGGACAGACTTGTAATATCACCAACATCCACCCTCAAAAGCCTCATTTTGGTGGAGTTGCACTCATCTCCCACTGCAGGACATTCAGGCTTTCAGAAGACGTATGCTCACACTCGAAGATCTTTTTTTTGGATAGGCATGAAAAAGGACATTCTTACTTTTGTAGCTGAATGCGACATCTGTCAGTGCCACAAAGGAGAAACAGTCAAATCCCTAGGCACATTATAGCCATTGCCCATCCCGGCCTCAATCTAGATGGAGGTTTCTATGGATTTCATTACGGGTCTTCCAAAGTCAAGAAACAAGTCAGTAATCATGGTGGTTGTGGACAGACTTTCTAAGTATGCTCATTTTTGCACCCTAACCCACCCTTTTACACCAACTTTGGTCGCTCAATATTTCATGGATCAGATCTTCAAATTGCATGGCATGCCCACTTCCATTGTGTCTGATCGTGACCCGGTCTTCACCAGTAACTTTTGGTAGGAACTCTTCCGGCTACAAGGTACCCAACTACAACTCAGTACTTCCTATCATCCACAAACTGATGGTCAAACTGAAGTAGTCAACAAACGTCTGGAAACATACCTTAGGTGTTTCACTTCAGAAAAGCAACATCTCTAGGTACATTGATTACCTCTAGCTGAATGGTGGTATAACAACAACTATCATGCCACCACCAAAATGACTCCATATGAAGTAGTTTATGGTCAACTCCCTCCTTCCCCTACTTCTTATATCAAGGGATGCTCGAAGGTACAAGTAGTGGATCAACTCCTACAGAACCGCATAACCATGCTGGCTCACCTTAGAGAGAATCTTTATCAAACTCAAAACCGCATGAAGCAATAGGTAGATCAACATCGCTCAAAACGCCAATTTCAAGAAGGGGATCAGGTATTTTTGAGGCTGCAACCATATAAGCAAACATCACTCAAATACCAGGGTTGTAAGAAACTATCTCCAAAATTCTACGATTTGTATCAAGTACTTCAGCACATTGGAGAAGTTGCCTACAAGCTACTTTTGCCACCCACTGCAAAAATCCATCCAGTTTTCCATGTCTCATGCCTCAAGAAAGTGATTGGGAACAATTGTAGAATTCAAACCAATCTACCTGAACTGGATGAAGAAGGGTCAATCTGGCTCCAACCTGAACAGGCTCTTGATACACGAGAAAGGCCATGGTATTAGATAGTTGCAAATGGGCCATGGTATTAGATAGATGGCATTAATAAGAACCATGGTATAGCATGTATGAATCCTATATAAAGGATAGAGACTCCCCTCGAGGATCATCGTGTCTTATTTTTTAATCGAGCTCTGCTCTTTTGGAGGTTGCCCCCTCGAAGAGGAAAGTGAACATTGCTTTCTGAATAATAAAATACTTGATGTTATTTCTCACTATTCTATGTTCTGGGTATATTTCTTTGCATATTTGGTATTCTGGTATCGTCTTGTAGGTTAAGAGCATAACACTCTCTGTGCGATCCTGCACTCGTGCAACACTCTTGTGCCTCTCGCATTGTTGCAACCTGCTAGCTCTACACAATCCTAGGACTCATGCATTGTAGCTCTACATGTCGCTCCATCCACATCTGTCTCTACCCAATCAGTCAGTCCTGCTACTCCTCATCGGGGCTCCTATAGCAAATTCAAATCAAAGAGGTTGGGTACCTCAAGGATCCTGCCCCTCCTCCTTGGGACGATCACTCCACATCGCCCCACCTCCTACCTGGAGGTATGGCTACATGTGATCCCTCTGCCCATCTGGCTCGAATTTTCCCCCTACTGGAGGTCTCTACATGAGTAGATGTCTCTACTCGATCTCCTCTCAGCTTCCCCTGTTGTGGCTACTCCACAACCTCCTAAAGTTGTTGCACCAATCGTAGCTCCTCCACAATTGTCTGAGACTTCTTCTGGCACTGCATGTTGAGAGGTAATTTACTCTTCCTCTCAACCACCAAGTATCTAACCTTTGCCTTGCTCCTCAAGGCTTTGCATGCATCTTGTACCTCAAGTGCATACAGGTTCTTGGCTAACACACCAATCTGTTTCCACTTTCCCACCATCATGAAATTTTCTGGAAAAAGAGTTGATTTTAAATCAACGATATCTCCCTCATCTAAACTCTGATTCAACTGATTATTTTTTTGAATTTGGGTATTTTTCTGAACTCCGATTTAGCCGATTGTTTCTAAAAATTTTGTACAGAAATTTTCAAATCTGCTCTACAAACTCTCAGCCCAAAACTCAAAACTTTGAAATCTCCTCTCCATATATTATTCTCTACTTTGATCACATTTTCTTTGATACCATGTAGAAATTCCCATTGTAGATCACCTGATAATGCAATATACTAAAGCAAAATACTTGATCTACTTCTACAATTAATTCAGTGGAAGCTTTAATCAAACATGAGCAACATCAATAAGAACACAGATAACTGATAAGAAGGAATCAATCACACAACACAGAAGATATAATCTAGGGAAAGCCTTATTGTAAAACCCAAACTCTGTATTATCATACAAGTGGAAATAGAGCTAATATTACAAAAAGAATCAGCTCAAAAGTTATCCTTCTCTCTCTGTAATACCTCTGCTACTCATAGACAGTCAAAGGCCTCTCTCTAACCTTAGTTCTGCCCTCCAAGCCTCCTATTTCTTTGCGCAATTCTGATTGGGGTCCAGTGCAGCCACTTATGTGAATTGGCCTCTTCACACACTCACTAACCTCTGATCCAACTACGCAGTCCTGAAGGAGATAAATCCTCGTCATGGATGAGCTTCCTTTATAGGAAAAATATTCATCCAAATGATAGTACACTGTCCCTTCTTTGATCTCAATTGGGTCTCTGTCTGAACTGACATGCATGATTTATTCATGAGAGAACCTTCAGTTATCTGAAGTGCAGCAGTTATATGCAAGCATGCATTAACTAACTGAACTTACTTAATTTAAACAAATTGTTTAAGTCAATCTAACTGGACTTGACTCAGTTAACTAAGCCAACTAATTAATACTCAAATTAGAACTCATCCTTATCTCTTTAACTGATGGATAAATTCCTCAATTAATAGAGAAACTGTTGCATGTCCTCACATAGACTTCATGTTTGATTTTTCACAACTAATTAACTCATGGTAAATTAATTAATTTATTTTCAAACAGTTGTTAAGTTCAAATTCGAATTTTACTTCCTATGTTTAGTCCAGGGACTAACTAAAATAGGAATCCATCTGAACTGCTAAAAATAGAATGCTATTTTTAGCACTTCCATTTTTCATTCCCTATTGCTCAATCCAGCACTGGTATCCAAACTGCTATTTATAGCAGTGCTATTTTTAACACTTCTATTTTTAGCATTTCTTGTTGCCATTTTCAACTGGTCAGAGCTTTGACTCCATTGAGCTCCCTTCCAAGTTCGTGCAGGGTCATATGTATGGTGCAATGACCAAGGGCTGGTCCCCACTGCACTGTAGCTCTTGTGCCAGAGTCATATGGAGGTGGTCATGACCAGGGATAGGGATAAGTGCCCAACCCTCTCCACCAATCCCTTAATCCTTTTCCAGTGGTCCTGTGGAACAATTCATGACCAAGGGTTAGTCCCTGATCCACTACTATGACTGTGCCAAGTCTTGCCGAGAGTGAATATGACCGGGGGCCATGGATCACCACCTGACCTCTCCTCTCAACATGTCATTGCATAAAACTTAAATACATGTGATGACCTATAAGGTTAAGAACCAACCCATAGGCGAGATGTTAGAGCTCTAGACTTTGTAGTGGTAGGTCACCTGATGGATCCCCGTCGAGGCCTCTAGGCTTCACAACAATTTTTTGGCCAATAATGAGGTGCCACATGGTTGCCTCTGGTTGGGCCACATGGAAACTTCCCATTGGACCACCTAATCAACACTTCAACCAATCAAATTCGACCAATTAGACCTGTACGAACCCAACACTTGGCACTCTATGATTATTCCACTGCACACCCAGTAGGCATGTTGATTTCATCATGACATCATTAGTATGGATTTCCTAGTCAGCAGCGCAATCAACCTGCTTGCAAATTTTTTTGATGTTGGCCAAAAACTTCATAACATCATAAATTTTTCATATGACACCAGATTGAGACGATTCAAGCGTCATTGGAATCAGAACGATAAAAACTACTACTTGACACTATTTTCAAAATATTTTGGGCACTTTTGTTTTTGAGCAAAATTTTGATCTTCAGATCATACCTCCCCACCAGGAACTTTTGGACCCCAAAAGTTTATCTTCTCCTAGCAAACAAAATTAGGAAAATTCTAATAAAATTTCCCAATCTCAATCCTTTATGTTCTATTTTAATTGGTGCCTTCAAGATCCAATCAAGGTACTCCACCTATCCTCTGCATGAAGTACTTACCTTTCTGTCATGAATCAAGCCACAATTCTTATAACCATGCAGGAACAAAAGCATCGATGGATGGAATTTGAATTATTGCAGCTAAATATGAAAGGAGATGTTGCTATGTGATCTTGTGCCTAAATTATTTCACCAGACAGAGCAGAATAGAATCAATTGAATAATAATCCAATTCCAAACCCAAATGCCCAATTGTGCAACAAACAGTCAAATCTATGCTATAAAGATAAGGGATCACACTTGGAATCCTCACATGTTGCGGAAGGGTTTGTTGGAAAAAATACTGAGGGGGGGGGGGGATGAATCAGTATTTACAATTCAATAACTTTTCATTTCACAAATAGATTTATATACGCTACTTCAGTGAAGTGAACTTGCGTGTACACGCAACTGTGATTGAGGAAACCAGCATATACCCAAATAACTTATGATTTAGTTAAGTCACCATGTCTTTATCTTTAATCACTACATCAGTACTTTATTATGCAGTAACTATGTGTGGTAATACCATAATAAACCATCACACATAAGCAACACACATGAACACCAATATTTAAGGTGGAAACCCAATGCGGGAGAAAAACTACCTGTTGTTGTCGTCTTTGTCTTCTTTTTAATATAAAGAAAATGTGTTTACAATCTTGTACTAGTGCAAACTCACACCAGTACGCAGGCACCCACCTGTAGAAGGCTACAACCTTCTCTCATTCTCCAGCTTCTACTGGAAGGGAGCTACAACCCCCTAGCTCTTGTACGAGCTGACATGTTTACTAGTACGTAGGCATTGGCCTACAGAAGGCTATGAACTTCTCTCTTCCTCCAGGGGCCACGTTTCATAAATTTGCAAACTGGATGCTCATGGTACATAACAACACAATATGAAGGCCTCGTTTTACACTGGACCCATCATAAAATTTGAAGCTCAAACTCTATAACAATAATTACATCAACCAATAATCAGTCAATCTGAACAGTCAATCCCCTGTCAACAAAAAACTGTGCTGACCCCATAAAACTGCATCATCATTCAGAACCAGCTGTAACCTTAAAAAATCATACATCAGAATGCATACACTACTTTAATGAACCCAACCTGCGTGTATACACTACTTCCTTTAAGCAAACCTACGTATACCTCCAAAACTACTGAATCATAAAAGCTTTTGAATTAAATCTATAGTAACCAGTAATATTCTGAACATCTACTATCAAATTATAGATATCTAGACTGTCAGTAGCAAAGATCACCCTTCTCACTTAATCAATCAATCAATCAGACTCAATCTCCTTATGCATTCATTTCTACTTTTAGATCTAAGAAGACATCATTGACAGACAGTAATAAACCAGCAGCATTGATCATATAGATCAATTATTTCTGAATAACAAGCTTTTCTTTTACATAGGCTACCTGGAATCTTCAAACCAGCGTGTATATGCACCTTAAGCAAGGTGAGCCAGCATATAGATCTGAAATACAAACTTAAAACTTCGCTGCTATTCCAGACTTCAGACATACCCAGATCATGACATTTAAAGAATAAAACATGTGTAAGCAATGAGATCTAGCCCAACCAATATCATATCATTCAATGGTAATTCATTTTAGGTCTCATTATCTGATCTAACATTCAATTCAAGGTGCACAAAATATTTTTAGATTATATCATAATCATAGCCCCTACAACATAAAATATACTTCAAATAGAAGTATTCCTAAGAAACCCTTTCACTTGCACACTTGGCCCTTTGGTCTTCTCCTCCTTATATAGTTTTTGGCCTTTCTCAATACCTCGGACAAAAACAACACTTAGAACCTGTGGTATTCTTGGACGGGATAAAATAGTCATTACTCCACTCAATATTGTGGGCTAATAGCATGGTATTGACCCTTGGTATTCTTTAATCTTGTATTTCCTTGATTTTCCAACCCATACATGTTTTTCCTCTTGTGAAAGTGTGTGCATACGTATACCCTCTTTTTGTTCTGTGAACCCATGTGTATATGTTGCTTTGACAAGGTGAACCTGTGTATACAGCTTAAACTACCTTACAACATCCTTTTCCTTCAACTTCTTGATTATGATCATTAGACCTTTGTTCCAACTTCCTATCCTTTTGTACCAATGCCAGGTTACCTCTGAATTGACCTCTTATAATCTGAGTTTCCCTTTATCAATTCTGAACTGTCCTGTGAATGATTTTCCATCAAGGACAACACCTGTATCATAATGCCAACAATCTCCCCCTTTTAATTTGATGGCAACCATATTGGTGTTGATTACTTAAAGTTGTTGAACATGTTAGAGATATCAAGCAACACCAAAATACTCCCCCCCTTTGACATCAAGGGAAAAGGGTGAACTAATATATTCTCCCCCTTCAAGATACGCTATGATGTCCATGCTCCCCTTGAGTACTTGCATAGTCTGCAGATATATTTTTTAAAAGAATAACATGACTCTATAACTCAACAATGTGAGTATGACCTTCCTATCACCAATGACATACATACATCAATCACCCAACCGAGTGGGGATACACCAAGTTTGACTCATCCACCCAACTAAGTGGGGATATACCAAGTGTTTATACATGACATAAATATATAAATTATTACATCATCATTCCCATGCATAGTGGGGATACAAATTACATCATATGTCCAATAGAACTCATTCAAAAATAGACTATGACAGAAGGATACATATTACACCCTAGATCTTTACATGACCTAAGCAACAATTGATATGAATATCTGAAACCATAGCTGAAATCAACAACCATAATGCCAACAATGCAAAATGTTTATGAAGGCGGACGCTCCCCCTGAACCTGTGCTACTTGTGCATTGTCAACAAATCATTCATCACTGCGTCTTCATCAGTCAAATAAAAATCAATGAATAAAGCATATCAGAAGACTGTAATCATCAATATCAGACTGAGCACCCATGTCAGAGTCTGGCCCACTATTTTTCTATCAGAAAAACATATACGCTCTTGTAGCCACGTAAACTCGCGTATATACGTGACTATACTTCGTGAAACCCACGTATAGGAACCTTCTTCTAAAAACCTAGATTTAACAGTTGGATGATGCAGAAACGACTCCCCATATTTTGTCTGATATATTCAAATGTTTCTCTAGGAAGCGGTTTGGTAAATATATCAACAACCTGTTCTTTGGATGGAACATACTCCAATTTAACCTTTTGTTCAAGCACTTGTTCTCGTAGAAAATGGTACTTAATGGGTATGTGCTTGGTCTTGGAGTGCATGACTAGATTTTTCGAAATACTGATGTCACTTGTATTATCTCACAGAATGGAGATGGGTGGAGAACATTTGATTTGAATGTCTTGCAATATTTGCATCATCTAAAGTAGTTGTGTGCAACAATATGCAGCAACCACATATTCCACTTCAGCTGTAGATAAGGCAATCGAACTTTGTTTCTTGTTGAACCAAGATACTAACCAAGATCCCATATAGAATGCACCTCAACCAATTCTTTTTTTATCATCAACCTTTCCTGCCCAATATGCATCCATATATGCATGAAGAGTAAGATATGTATATTTAGGATACCATAGACCAAAGTCTTGAGTTCCTTGAAGCTATTTGAATATTCTTTTTACAACCTAAAGATGTGATTCCTTTGGATTTGCTTGGAACCTTCCAACAATTCCTACTGCATGCATGATATCGGGTATGGTACTTGTTAGATAAAGCAGACTTCCAATCATAGATCTGTATGTTGGTTGATTCACTGTAGGCGATTCATCGTTAGAACTAAGACTGCATCCTGTTACCATTGGAGTACATACTAGTTTAGAATCTTCCACTCTGTAATTCTTCAGAATCTGCTTGAGATATTTAGTTTGTGAAAGAAAAATACCATCTTTTGTTTGTTGTACTTGTAGACCAAGAAAATAAGTAAGTTCACCAAGTAACGAAATTTCAAATTCTTGCTACACAACCGAAGCAAAGTTCTGACTCATAGATTCTGCATTGCTACCAAAGATGATATCATCAACATAAACAACAATCATTAGCAGTTTATCATTCTCAATCTTTGTGTATAAGTTGTTGTCTGCATATCCTTTTGTGAAACCTTATTGTAGATATTTGTCAAGACGATAATACCAGGCCCTTGGAGCTTGTTTCAGACCCTATAGAGCCTTTTTGAGCTTCCATACAAGTTTTGCATCATTTCCTAGAATGAATCCTTCTAGTTTTTCAATATAAACTTCTGCTTCTAAATCTCCATTAACAAAAGCTTATTTTACATCCATTTGATACACTTTGAATTTCTTAAAACTTGAAAGAGAAAGAAACATTCTTATGGCTTCATGTCTGGCAACAGGTGCAAAAGTTTCTTCAAAGTCTATACCTTCTTGTTGAGCATACCCTTTACAAATAAGTCTTGCTTTGTTTCTAATAACCTCTCCATCTTCATTCAACTTATTCTAAAATATCCATTTTGTTCCTATAACATTTTTATCATGACGTCTAGGAACTAATTCCCAGGTATCATTCTTTTCAATTTGGTCAAGTTCTTCATCCATGGCCTTAACCCAACATTCACCTTTGCTAGATTCATTAACATTCTGTTGTTCTATGGAGGATAGTAATGCTAAATAACTGGAAGTTCCTGTAATATTTCTTCTTGTCTGTACTCCATACCCTTTTTCTCCTAGAATTTTAGATTCTGGATTATTCTTTTGAACATACCTGGATGGTGTCTTTTCCCTATCAGTTGCATCTTCTTCTGATGCTTCATTGCTTTCTTCCTCTATATCATTTTGATTTGATACAGGAAAGCATTCACCATCTTCCTCATTGTCATCTTCCTTTGTTGATTTCATCTATTTTGGATTTTTGCATGCTTCATCAATGCATTCAACAATTTTCAGAAGTCTCTTATTATAACATTTGTATCCTTTACTTCTAGATGAATAACCAAGGAGAATTCCTTCGTCTGCTCTGGGTTCAAACTTACCAAGTTTTTCATCAGTGTTTTTGATGAAACATTTGCTTCCAAAAACTCTAAAGTGTTTTACAGTAGGAGGCTTACCATACCAAAGTTCATATGGAGTTTGATCACTATTTACCCGAACATTAGCTTTGTTGAGAATAGTCATGGCAGTAAATGCAGCTTCACCCTAGAAGGTGGCAGGAGTTCCAAATTCATCAAGCATAGATCGATCCATTTGTTGAATTGTTCTGTTCATTCTTTCCACTACGCCATTTTGTTGAGGAGTTCTAGAAATAGAGAGCTACCTTTTTATTCCATGTTGTTCAAACAAACAAACAAACAAAAATCATCTAATATGAATTCTCCCCCTCAATCAGATCTGAGACACTTATTTTTTCGATCTGATTCATTTTCGACTAAAGCTTTGAAGGCTTTAAAATTTTCAAATGCTTCATCTTGATGCTTTAGTAAACCAATCCAACACTTTCTAGAAAAATCATCAAGGAATAAAATTATGTATTCTTCACCGCGGGGTGACTTTTTCCTTGTTGGCCCACACAAATCAGTATGAATGAGTTCAAGAGGCTTACTTGTTGATCCTTCTTTCTCATTGAAATGAACTCTAGTTTTCTTACCGACATGACATGGTTTGCAAATTGTATTTTCTAGGATGTTGATATCTGGAAGATCACGAGCCACCTTGAGCATGCATGCTTTTATTATTTGAGAAAAGCATAGATGCCCCAATCTTTTGTGCCATAACCATTTTTCATCTGCTTTTCTTAGATAGAATTGTTTTTGTCCTCCTTTTAGTATATATAGATTGCTTGGATTTCTTGTACCTTTGATTACGGTCTTTCCTGTAACAAGCTCACGAACTACACATTCGTTTGATTGAAACACAACTTCATTTTCTTGATCACACATTTGACAGACACTCAACAAGTTATGTTTTAAGCCATTGGCATACATGACATTTCCAGCTTTAACCTTTTCTTTCAAATAAACAGAACCTTTACCTTTAATGACAGTTGGTGTGTCATTTCCAAAGGAGACATTATTTTCCTTTTCTAAAGCATTATACGAATGAAGTTTATCTTTATCACTTGTAATGTGTTTAGATCATCCGTTGTTAATGTACCACTGCTTTTATTGTCCTTCTGCAAACAAAGTTATGCCACATCTTTCTGATTGGTATTCTTTCTTTCTCCATACCTTGGGATTTGATGATGTTTGCTCCTTTTGAATTGTTGGCCAAAATTTTCTCCTGCATTCAAATTCTTCATGACCAAAGTTATTGCAAAACAAACATTCAATTTCATCTTCAAGAGGAGAAAATTTATTATACAAAATTTTCTTGATTCCTATTACGCTTCTTTGATTTCGTGCTTCCCTAGTCAGGATAGTTTTGTAAGCAACACATTGAGCAGCCTTATGCCCAAAGTTACGGCATGAAAAGGATTGTCCATTAAAGAAGTTTATGTGATCATAGAATCTTTTGGTATTGTTTACCTTTTGGTTGATGCTTCTATTGATGTTCATCCTTGGAGTAAATTGGGCATGATTTACCTGATGAGTATTTTTAGGCTTTTGCTGACGATTGACATTCTGTTCACCGATCTTTGTTGCATCAAGATAGCTTCTGGTGGTGGCTGACGGCTTTTGTGATTGGGATGATTCTTCAGTTTATCCAAGATTGGTCTTTATAAGAGGAGAACGTTGAACCTTGATGATTTCATTTAAAGTTTCCGACTATTTTTCAAATCTAAGATTAAGATATTTTGTCTTCTCAAGTTCTTTTCTTAGACCCACAACTTCACATTCTAGTTTTTCATTGTGATTTTCTCTTTTAGTGAGTTGATGTGTCAAAGTGTCTATGATCATATTCCTTTCTTCCAAAGAGATTTTGAGTTTAGTGATTTCTTCAAGAAATTATTCCTCTTCTAATGCATCCAAAAAATCATCATTGTCATAAGTCATGAGTATTTTATAATATTGTTCAGTTTCGTCTTCATCACTATTAGATAATTCATCACTATCTTCATGAGTATAGTAACTTCTTCTATTAACAACATGTTTCCTATTGTCTTTTGCAGACTCCTTTCCTTTTTCATGATTATCTTTATGAGGACATTTTGTAGTATAATGGCCAACTCTACCACAAGCAAATCATTTGAATGGTAGCTTACCTCTGAATCTTTTGGAACCCCATTGAAGCTCTATGACAAATTTTACCTCAACTTCTTATTCTTAAATATATCCTGATTCATTGAGAGCTTCCTTTTCTTTTCCCTTTGCTAAAGCTTTGAAAGCGGCTTCCCTAATATCTGATGGACCTCCTTTCCTCATTTCAAAGGTAGTTAAAATTCCATGAAGTTGAAAAATAGTAATAGATTGAAGATCTTGCTTTTCTTCTATGGTAGATACTTTTGACTCAAATTTAGAATACGAAGATCTCAATATTTTCTCTACTAAAGTAGCCTCCTTTATTTCTTCACCCAAATTCTTCATACAATTTACAATCTCATCTACTCGTAAAAATTAACTAGCAATACTTTCATCACTATGCATTTTGAGAGTTTCATACTATATTCTGAGAGTTTGGAGCTTAGCACGTTTTACCTGGGAGTCTCCTTCGTAGCTCTGAATGATTTTGTCCCATATCTCGTTGGTTGTCTTAAGCTGCATGAATTTGACGAATTCTAATTTTGACAGACTTCCCAATAAAGTATTGACAGCTTTGGCATTTCTTTCATATAACTTCTTACCTATTGTATATGTAGGTATTGCTGCTAGAAATTGGTATCCTCCTTCCACAATTTCCCAAACATCAGCTCCAAGCGAGTGAAGATAGGCTCTAGTTCTTATCTTCCAATATACTAAGATTTTTTCGTTGAAGACTAGTGGTCTAATAGATCCCATGTCTTCGTTATTATTCATCTTGAGAGATCTCCCTTTAAGAAATCGAGCTTCTTCTGAAAGACCTTCTTTGATTCCAATTATTAGAAATAATACTGAGAGCGAGGGGGGGGGTGAATCAATATTTACAATTCAATAACTTTTCATTTCACAATCAGATTTATATATGCTACTTCAGTGAAGTGAACTTGTGTGTGCACGCAACTGTGATTAAGGAAACCAGCGTATACCTCGAGAACTTATGATTTAGTTAATTCATCATGTGTTGATCTTTAATCAGTGCATCAGTACTTTATTATATAGTAACTATGTGTAGTTATACCATAATAAACCATCACACATAAGCAACACACATGAACACCAAGATTTAAGGTGGAAACCCAATGCGGGAGAAAAACCACCTATTGTTGTCATATTTGTCTTCTTTTTAATATAAAGAAAATCTATTTACAATCTTGTACTAGTGCAGACTCATACCAGTACGCAGGAACCCACCTACAGAAGGCTACAACCTCCTCTCTTTCTCCAGCTTCTACTGGAAGGGAGCTACAATCCCCTAGCTCTTGTACTAGCCGATATGTTTACTAGTATGTAGGCACCAACATACAGAAGGCTACAAACTTCTCTCTTCCTCCAGGGACCACATTTCATGAATTTTCAGACTGGATGCTCTTGGTACACAACAACACAATATGAAGGCCTAGTTTGACACTGGACCCATCAAAAACTTTGAAGCTCAAACTCTATAATAATAATTGCATCAACCAATGATCATTCAATCTGAATAATCAGATCATTGTCACCAAAACACTATGTTGAACCCAGAAAACTGCATCATCATTCAGAACCAGCTGCAACCTTAAAAAATCATACATCATAATGCATACGCTACTTCCTTTATCCAAACCTGTGTATACCTCCAAAACTACTGAATCATAAAAACTTTTGAATTGAATTTCTACCAACTAGTAATATTCTGAACATCTACTATCAAATTACAGAGATCTAGACAATCAGCAGCAAAGATCACCCTTCTCACTTAATCAATCAGACACAATCTCCTTATGCATTCAATTCTACTTTTAGATCTAAGAAGACATCATTGACAGACAACATTAAACCAACAGCACTGATCAGATAGATTGGTCATTTCTGAATAGCAGGCTTTTCTTTTGCATACACTACCTAGAAGCTTCGAACCAGCGTGTATACGCACCTTAAGTAAGGTGAACTTGCGTATAGATATGTAAATACAAACTTACAACTTTGTTGCTATTCCAGACTTCAGACATACCCAGATCAGGAAATTTAAAGAATAAAACATGTGTAAGCAATCAAATCTAGCCCAACCAATATCAAATCATTCAATGGTAATTCATTTCAGGTCTCATGATCCTAATCCAACATTGAATTCAAGGTGAAAAAAATATTCCAGATTATATCATAATCATAGCTCTTGCAACATAAAATATACTTCAGATAGAAGTATTCCTGAGAAACCCTTTCACTTTCATACTTGGCCCTTGGATCTTCTCCTCCTTATATAGTTTTTGGCCTTTCTCAATACCTCGGACCAAAAAAACACTTAGAACCTGTGGTATTCTTGGACAGGATCAAATATTCATTACTCCACTCAATATTGTGGGCTAATACCATGGTATTGACCCTTGGTATTCTTTAATCTTGTATTTCCTTGATTTTCCAACCCATGCACGCTTTTCCTCTTATGAAAGTGTGTGCATATGTATACACTCTTTTTGTTCTGTGAACATGCATGTATACGTTGCTTTGACAAGGTGAACCTATGTATACAACTTAAACTACATTACAACATCCTTTTCATTCAACTTCTTGATTCTAATAAGTAGACCTTCGTTCCAACTTCATGTTCTTATGTACCAATGCCCTGTTACCTCTGAATTGACCTGCTATAATATGAGTTGCCCTTTATCAATTCTGAATTGTCGTGTGAGTGATTTTCCATCATGGAAAACACCTGCATCATAATTCCAACATGGTTTTGATTTTGATGCAGATCTTGCGCTCCACTCGAGCGATCCAACATGTCCATACCTGACCCCTATCCTTGCACACAATCACAACTAAACGAAGACAACAAGTGATGTTCCTCGGAAGATCATTAGATCAAAAGAAATAGATACCAAAATATAACATACTGAACACAAATTCATGTAATGAATGGAACATAGATTTCCATTAATTATGAAAGGAAATAATACAATGCTAAACTTTCACCTCCAAGCCTCTTCTCCACAATCCGACAGAGTTTCCCCACTATATCCAAGAAATTATATTGAAGAGTAGTAGACCAATGGAAAAATACCTCACAAGCTATAGTAGCATAATCTCAAGATCTGAATCTCAATCTCTCCAAAACTAGATGACCCTCTCAGATGGTGCAGTATAAATAGTTAGAAGAGAGGTCACGGGAGGATGTATCTAGACGCTCAAGACAAAGAGAAGTCATAGAAACTTCTAAGAGATAAGTCTTTGCCATCTCGAATAGATGAGAAATCAAATTGATCTCCTAGGGACTAAGACACTCTAGAAGACATCCCTAGTCATTGGAACTGAAAGGGGAACAAAATTCCTTGGTCGCTCCCATAGAGTGGGCATGAGAGCGACTGTGAGCCTATAGTCACTCCCATAGGCTTCTATGTGAGTGACTTTGGGTCAAACTGGAAGAAAAAAAGGCATGAGTCTGGAAAACGTCAATGAAACTCAAGTACTAAGGGTCACTAACCTAGAGGGGTAAAATAGGTTGATAGCATGAACATTATCTCCAAACCATCTTTCATGGCTCAAACAACTTCATCTTGAATTTACTCTTTGCTGAAGAAAAACTTGACTTTCCATCTTGGAAATCAGAAGAAATTCAATGCTTGTCATGCATTGATTCAAACTTTGTTTTACTATCCTCAAATTTCACTTGTACACAAAGGTAGTATGGCTGCCATAATTCAATGACACATTTGGCTTTGTCCACAAAACATAGTCATTTTATGTCCAATCTTTATCAAATATTTCATTCGCAACAAGCTTCATCTTGAAACACTTGTATTAGTGAGTGCATGACGCAATGGTAGACATATTGGATGACATACAAATGTTCATCCCAAAAGTCCTCAAACAATTGGACTCATTAACAAGCCAACATATCATTCATGTAAAAAAAAAACATACTTATCGCAAATATGTGATTATTCTTGTTTCACTTTACAAAATACCCAAAACAGGTAATGGAAAATAAATATTTATAATTTACAAAGCAAACAAACTATACAAACAATCTACCCAATATTTGCCTCTCATAGGCTTATGGGTTCTCTTTTTGCATCTATTCTACTTTGGATGTTGCCTTAGGAACTACACTAGTATCTACTTTGCCACCTGTCTCTTTCCTTGCATTGAATTGCAAGACCTCTTTATCCTTCTTGGGAATAAGTTCTAGATTAAGTTTCTAACACCTTCCATTCCCATGCTATTCATGTTACAATGGATACAAAAATACTTCCGCTTGCCCATCAACAAGGAAGTCTTCAAACTTGAGGGAGGTTCTTCATGCTTGATTCCAAGGATTTGGTCCATTCTTTTGACCATCACTTTGCGTTGCTCACAATGGTCAACTGCATCACAAAATGTGCAAGGATACATGTCCCACAAATAATCAAAATTACCAACATTTTAAAAATTCCCATGACACTTATACATTTCCCTTGGGTTGTAACTTTGAAGATTAGGACTGGACGATAACATGCAAAGTTTTTTAAATTATTCATCTCCCTTGGGAGAAAATTTTCCATTATCACTACCATCTTGGTCAAAGATATCATTATCTGATGATTTCTTTTCCCCAAAAAGTTTAGAACACTTTCCAAGTTCTCTATGACCTAATCCTTCATATATTGGTCTCTCCTGTTGAAGGAAATGTAACTAGGTTCGGTCTTCATAAATGTACTTTTGATCTTTTTATTTATTCAAGAAAATAAATATTATTTTTATATTATTTTTCAATGAGTTTCATGCTCATTGAAGTAGGTCAATCACATGGTTAAGTGATTATAGGAAGTCAAAAGGTCAATATATTTATAAGACCCTTAGAAGACATGTTACACTATGTATAAGGTCAAAGGAATACCTCCAAGACAAGTACAAGTCCTCTCCATGCAACAACTTCCTCCACAAGAAGCCATCCGAAGCAAGCATAACAAGTCAGCTTGCAAATTGTCCTCAAGTCAGGCTTCTAGTCGACCTAAAAGGAGGGACATACCTCTATATATAGAGGTTTTTCACTCCACTATAATGCACTCATATACCTTTGAAATCAGTGAAGTGAAGTGTCCGAAAAAGACAAGGTAAATCCTAGTCTAAAGGGCCTCCAAAACAAGTGAAGGAAGGAGGAAGAAGGTCGAAGTGAAGAGGATTGTTTCTAGGGCTAGAAACGATCACACATGCAAGGAAGAGAAGGGTAACTCTGCAACATTACAACAGCTAGAGAACAATCAATGAAATAGTATTGTTTGGGTGAGAAATCAAGTCTATAATTACTCCCAAGCCTAGCAAAGGAGCTTATCTCTCTAGCAAAGGAAAAAGGACCCTAATTATCTAGGGTTCCTACCTCACATGGGAAAAACTAGGGCAAAAAAACAGTATTACAGCCATACTTCAAGAAGGATCTAGTTTGGTCAAGGATAGAAGAGGAACATCTCACCTAGAAGGCTCACTCGAGGAAGGTCTATCTCTAGACAAGAAACAAAGAAGGAGGATGAAGTGTTGGGGAGAAAAGTGCCAGAAGGAGGAAGTCTATGTGTTGGGGAACAAAGTGCAGAAAATAGGATTGACTTGTGCTTGGAGGTCATCCTAGTCAAGGGTCTAGGGTTTCGCAGTGATCAATAAGAAGCTTAAATAAGAGAAACTTACTAAATGGTTTTCCTCTCTAAGAGAGAGAGGCTTTGGCCCTCGCAGAGAGCCAACATTTGTGTTCTTGTCTTTATGCTTTTGGTAGCCGTTTGATGAAACATACACACTAATAATAAGAAGAATATCAAGCTAAGATAATTGTAAAAGTTATTCACAATTGTTATCAAGTAATGAAGAATCACACTACAACTAATTGCCCTAGATTCATCAACATCGTATCAGAGCTAAGGTGACACATCAAGGAAAGGGAAACTCAAGAACAATCATCAAGGAAAGTCATATACAATGTTGAAGCATCAAGCCAAATCTACTCAAGGAAAAGAAGGCCTACCATCTATCATTCATCAAGGAAGACTACAAAGCAAGGAGAAGATCATTACATAAAGGCACCTACAAAGAAGAGTAGATCAAGAAGTGACATACACCACAAGCCAAGCCATCAATCAAGTCTACTTGAAGCAAGTCCACTTGGAGAAGGAAACTTGACGAACATAAATATCCTCGAAATGCAAGCCATCAAGTCTTCAAGGAGAAATAAAATCCGCTACATCTAAAAATCTATCAAGTAAGTGTATGTCCCCTTCTGAATATACATCAATGTCTTTTTGCAAGGAAAGCAACAAATTGGTAGGTACTAATAAATTTCTTGCATGGAAGAAGAGGACTAATTTACTTCTCCTGGAGAATGAACTCCTAGAACACATCAAAGGGAATGTTTCTATTCTTGCTAAGGAACAAACTCAAGCCTTAGCCAAGTATAATAAGGATGAGACAAGAGCTCAAAGGATTCTAATAGAATTGATCAATGACTCTCTCATTCCTCATGTCTCTACATTTGAAACATAAAAAGAAATTTATCATAAGCTAGTAGAGATATTCTTAGTATCCACAACTGGAGAAGTGATATCGCTAAGAAATGAATTGTAAAAAATGAAGATATCAAAGGAAGGAATACCTCCCTACTTCATGAAGAACTCTAAGATGAGGGATCAACTTCAAGGGCTTTGGGAATTCATGTCTGACAGAGAAATGACAATTGTAGTACTCAATGCTCTACATGAGGATTGGGGCAACTTCACATCAAGCATATATGCCAAGAAGGAAGTAACCACACTCAGTGAAATGTGGTCCCTATGCAAGATAGAGCAAACAAGACTTAAAGCAAAGGAAGATGTGGGATAAAAGGAGCAATAATTTACTACCATGGCCAAGAGAAAGGGAAACTTTGGCAAATTTGTTCCATGAAGAACAAACAACAAATATATGTCCAAAATCCAATGCTATGCATGTCAAGAATATGGACACTACAAAAGGAATTGTCCTAAGCTTAAGAAGGACAAAAACAACAAAAGAAAGAGGGAAGAAGCTCATATGACTCAAGAGGTGAAAGAAGAAGAAAAGAAGGGAGATCCTCCAGATCTCTACTATGACTAAGTCAAACTCTTTACTTCAAGTCTTCTTTCAAGGTTTTGAGTAGGATAGGAGCATGTAGGAATACAATGAAATTGCATGACTAGAAACATCTTCTAGAATCTAGAAGCATGAATATGTGTCCCGTGACCTTGGTCTTATTTTTCCCTTATTAACTTTCATTACATGAACTTTTAACTCGGAGCTATTATAGACCCCTCCCCCTTGGGGGAACACCATCCTCAGTGTTTTATGACACCTATGACCAAAAAACCACTGAAAACAAAACATACTGCCTATGGAGATTTATAACTTGCCTTGATGTAGTATTTATAATAAAAGCCACTACAAACCATGACAAACATGAAAATCATATTTCTTATTGGAGCTTTATAACACATACATTGCGGTATTTAAAATAACAATCCTACATAGATATGTACATATACCAAAACTCCTTTGCCTCAACTGGAAAACAATGAAGGAAACATATCACGTATTTGATCAACCATCTCCCATGTAGCTTAATCAAGCCCAAAGTGCTTCCACTGCACTTTAACTTGCTCAATTTCTCAATTCCATAGCATGAGTTGTTTCTGCTGCAATATCAATTGATGTTTTGACTAGAATTCTCCCTTTGGATCCACCTGCAATACAAACTAGTCAATCACATGATCAACATCCTTCACATACCTCTTAAGTAATGAAACATGGAAAGCATCTTGGAATTTCAATGTCAAAGGCTGTCCAATTCTGTAGGCCACTAGTCCATCCTCTTAAGGATATCAAAAGGCCCACAATACCAAGGTGCCATCTTGGCACATGATCCAATCTTCAAGCAATGCTTCTTGGGCTTGATGTGCAAGTACACATGTTCCACAACCTGAAACTCCTTAAATTCCCTGTGTTAATCTGCATAGTTCCTATACCTATCATGTGCTACCTTTAAATTCTTCTTGATAACCTGCATTTCATGTTCCATCTCAACCAACATGTTTGGTCTAATCAATGCCTTGTCCACTGGATCAGTCCATCTAATGGGAGTATTACAACTTTTCTAATAAAGTGCCTCAAATAGACTCATCCTCAAGGACTCATGATACCCGTTATTATATGAAAACTCTACCAATGGAAGATACTCTTCCCACTTCCTCTATTGGTGCATAACATACATCCTCAACATATCCTCCAGAATCCTGTTGACCCTCTCTATCTGTCCATTTGTCTATAGATGATAAGTTGTACTAAAGGCTAACTCTATCCCAAAACCTACAAACAAATCCTTCCAAAACCTTGAAGTGGACTTGGCATCTCTGTCAGATACAATCTTCTTAGGAACACCATGCAATCTCACTCTCTCCCTGATGAAGAACTAAGCTACCTCACTAGCTGAATTAGTAGACTTCATTGGAATGAAGTGAACTACCTTGGCCAACCTTTCAACCACAACCATTATGGAATCATGTTTTCTAGATGTCATCAGAAAACTTGTGATGAAATCCAAGGAAATGGCTTCCAAGTTCCTTTCTAGAATCAGAATTGGCTACAATAAACCACCTAGATGTTTGCAATTTGTTTTTACTTGCTGACAATCGAAACACCTTACGATGAACTCAGTTATCTCTTTGTTCATATTTGGCCAATAGTATAACTTCTTCATAGTTATCAAAGTATTTTGATATCCTGGGTAACCTGAATACGAATTAACATGAAATTCCCTCTTCTTAAGTTCAATGTTATCTGAAACATAGGTCATGTCCATGAATATCACCAAACCATATGTTGTGAGATGATAATCCACATCCTAATCACTTGTACTTTGTTGTTGTAAATTCTGATTAAGGTTTTGGTACATGTCATCCTGCTACCATTCCTGCAAGATCCACTCTTGTAAATAAGCCCCATGTGAACTCATAGTTGTAATGTGATTTACCTGCGCTCTTCTGTTAAGATAATCTACAACCCTTCTCTCCTTACCCTTAATGTACATGATCTTGAATTCAAACTCACTAAGCATGTCAAACCATCTAACTTTCCTGGCATTTAGATTAGGATGGTCAAACAAGTATCTCAGCCCATTGTGATCACTCATCAAAACAAACCTCCAACCAAGAAGATAGTGCCTCCACATCTTCAATGCTTGAATGATCGTTTCCAACTCAAGATCACGAGTCACATAATTCTTATCATTCTCATTTGGTTTCCTTGACTCATAACATACAAGATATCCCTCCTACATTAGGACTCCACCAATTCCTCTCTTGTAATCATTTGTACACACCATGAAATCTTTATTTTGACCAATAATCTTTACAACTGGAGCACTTATAAGAAACTGCTTCAATTACTCAAAACTAGTTTCATATTCCTTTGTCCATTCAAACTTCTTTCCTTTCCTCTACAAGGATGTAATAGGATAGGAAATCCATGAGAAGTTCCTGATTAACCTCTTGTAATAACCTGATAACCCCATGAATGATCTGGCCTCATCCACATTCCTAGGAGCTGCCGATTGCATGATAGCTCTTATCTTTTCTAGATCCACTGCTATGCCTTCCTTGGAAATAATATGTCCTAAGTAATGAACTTTTGCCTGAAATAAACTGAACTTACTAATATTGGCATAGAATTGATGCTCTCTCAAAAGATTCAATACTGTTGGCTTGAGATTCAATATTGTTGGCTTGTTGGGGCCTGACCCAGGTTCAGAGGTGATTTAGCCAAACAAATCTCGGTACTACTGGCCCTTTTAGCAACAACCTTCAGAGCACGGACTAAGGTGATCCAAGTGGATATTGGTGGCCACCCGCTAATTCGACTTGGATCCCCTCTAAGTGCTTCGTGCAGTTTTTTTCAGTTTCCTTAATTATAGCACAATTTACTACTTTTAGCAGTTTTTCGGGTCCTAAACTTCCGGAGCCATTTTGAGGCCAGCG
Organism: Pinus taeda; assembly: GCA_000404065.3. Lineage (NCBI taxonomy): Eukaryota > Viridiplantae > Streptophyta > Pinopsida > Pinales > Pinaceae > Pinus > Pinus taeda. The sequence goes on from APFE031543331.1 coordinate 63,628, forward strand.
ATTTTTCGTGACTAAAAATCGTCTTTTCCGTCATAGTCCTCGAAGAGATCTTTCCAACGGGCTATCATGCGCGTCAAACGGAGATAAGACGACCAATT
>APFE031543332.1:0-10086 GCA_000404065.3 Pinus taeda
TAATTTATTTATTTAATTATTAATAAAATAATACTAAGGTAATTTTGAAGATTATTATTAATTATTGTTTGAATGATTTCTTTTACATAAATAAATAAATATTCTTTATTTATTAAATTCCTGATTAGACATGTATAAGAGTTATTTATTAAAAGTATGTTAATATGTTTATAAAATTATTAAATCTACTACTTATTAATACCATTCTTAAGGGGTAGTTTGAAAAGTAACAGAGAAAAAAGAAAAATAATTCATTTATTACTTGAGATAATACATATATATATATTAATATATATATATATATATATTATAGATATATATATATTATTTTAATAATATTAAAATGAGATAAAATTATCTAGAAAAGCTATACTAATATCGCTTAGATTAAATAGCTGAAAATAAGTAACTAAATAGAAGCAATCACAAATAATGATAGAAATAAAAATATCAATAAATGTAATACAAATAGCCCTAAGAATATATCATAGTTTAGATACACCAATAATAACATAATGAATTAAATAATTAACTACCATAACAGGGGAAGGACCCTCATTAGATTAGATTAATACCTTCAATTATATATATATCTTTTAATGAAAATAGTCACAATTAAATACAGGAGGAACGCAATAAATAGGTGAGAACTTAAAGCAGCGAGCGATATATATACTCAAAAACCTAAGAAACCCTAAGACGACAGGGCAGGGATCCAACTTCTGCTTACCTTCCAACCATCATCTCTGTTGAGATTATTGGGTCTACGCTCAATTTCAATAGCTTCCCTTAACTTGCGATGATGGAACCAATCCACTCTGGCAATGACCTTGGCCTCCTCTATACAGACATGGTGCTTAGTCTTTTCCACGTGCTCAGCTAGGGCTAAGGACTTTGTTCTACCATGCCTTAGGTCTGCTGCATGCTCGCAAATTCTCTGCTGGATGGAGCGCCCCGTTTCCCCTATATAGGGTGTCCCACAAGAGCAAGGAATCAAATACACTCCCTTCATGTCTTTGGGGTTAACAGGATCCTTCACCGACCGCAGGGAATTACGAATGGTTCGGAGGGGCCTGAAGGTTGAGGGAATGTCAAAATTTCTAAGGATCCGAGCAATCTTGTCAGTGGTCCCTTGGATATAGGGAAGATGGACACCTAGATGGCGTTCTTTCGGATCTTTTTTAGCAAACGCATTTTTAGAAGCTTTACGGAATGCCTTCTGACCTATGTGCCTACTATATCCATTTTCCACAAAGACATCAAGGAGGTGGGATCTCTCTCTGTCTAGGTTATCATTATCCGAAATCCTGAGGGCACGCGTAGCTAGGGTGTTAAGAACACCCATCTTCTGAGCAGGGAAATGATGGGAATCAGCGTGAAGATACTGCTCTGTGTGAATTTTCTTATGGAACACTGCGTGGGAGAGAGAGCCGTCCTTCTTCCTCGAAATGAGAATATCCAGGAAAGGGAGGCTACCATTGACCTCTTTTTCCATGGTTAACTTAATAGCTGGGGACTGGCCGTTGAGGTGATCTAGGAAACGATCTAGCTCCTCATGGCCATGGGACCAGATGACATTAGTGTCATCTACATACCTTTTCCACAGCTTAGGAGGGAGACGAGCCGAGGCAAGAGCCTTGGCTTTGAAATCTTCCATAAAAAGATTCACCACGATCGGAGAGAGGGGGGAACCCATGGCAACGCCACAGGTCTGTTCGAAGAACTCACCCTCGAAACAGAAGAATGTGGAAGTGAGACATACCTCAACCAGATGAGCAGTGTTTGGATCTGTTAGGCGATAGATCACTTCCATGGCCTCCTTTATAGGTATGCAAGTGTACAAGGAGACCACATCAAATATGACCAGAATGTCCTTAGGGTCAAGCCTAATATCCTTGAGATCCATGATGAAGGATGCAGAGTCCTTCACGAAGGACTCAATACGGCCAACCAGGGGCTTAAGCTTAAGAGCCAGAAACTTGGTTAGGAGGTAGTTCAGACCTCCGATGGTGTTGACGATAGGCGTCAGATGGACCTCTTCCTTGTGAATTTTAGGCACCCCATTGATTCTGGGGGTGATGGGATTGCTCTCAATGAGCTTACGGGAAAGGGCGCCCACCGAATTGCTAGACTTGATGGCGTGAGCCACTATCTTAGAGATTTTCTTCAGAGGGTTCTTGGAAAGTTTTTTACAACTGCCACTGTTGTGAAGATGATCTAACATCTTCTTACGGTAATCATCTTTGTTGAGGATGACCCTAGCCCCTCCTTTATCCGCTTTAAGGACCACAATATCTTCATTCCGATTTAAGGACTTTAAGGCATAGAACTCCTCCTTACTGAGGTTCCTTCGAGGAGGTTTAGTCTTCCTAAGGACCACAGCACAATCTTGCCTGATGGTATCCTTAATATTATTAGGAAGATCTCTAATTCCATGCTCCATGTCACAAATAATGTCATCTACAGGGATTTTACTAGGGGCAAGGGCAAATTTTAAGCCCTTACTTAAAAGACCAAAAACAGATGGGGAGAAGGAAAAACAAGAAAGGTTAACCACTTTACTATTCCGTGAAGACAAGGGAAGGGAGACCTTTTTGTAGAGGTCCTCATGCCCATTACTAATGTCAAGACTCACATTGTCATCCTGACATACAATCCTCTTATTGGAATCACCTTCATTGTCATCATTAATAAAACCATTAGTATTACCTAACATACTATTGTTATTACTTAGATTATTAATGTTATTATTAGGAATCAAATGATCATTATCCACCTCATCATTGATGTTATCATTATTGATGTTATTATTGATGTTATTGTATGATTCATTATTATATTTAGAATTGTATAAATTATTAATGTTATTATTAGGAATCTCATTATCATTATCCACCTTATTATTGATGTTATCACTATTGATGTTATTATTGATGTCATTGTATGAATCATTATTATTTTTAGAATTGTATAAATCATTAATCTGCTTATTATAGATATGATCATAGTTCATATCGTTATATGTATTGGATAAATTATCTATGATATTATTATTCCTATTTTTGTTAATATAAGTTTTAATCCTATTAGTAATATCTTTATTATTGCTATTATATAACATATTCTTATTCATGATATCGCTATTTTTATTGTTCTCACTATAGTACTTATTATTAATAAATTCATTATTGAAATTACCCTCATGCTTTTTACCTGAATCTATATTGCTATTCGATGCTATGTTTATTGTATTGAAGATTAAACCCTCACCTAACTTAAACCTCGGACCACAGCATTCAGAACCGATCTTACCACGGCGACTACAGTCAAACTCGAAGTTGACCTCGTGAATTACCTTGCTCACCTCCTCATGACAATCCGCTTTGATGCCATACTGGAAACGACTGTCCAAACCAGCGAGCATCGCCTGATCCTCGCTACAGGGAGATCGACTGTTAATTGCGGACTCTACGCATGTAACTCCAGCTGCGCCTGAAACTCTAACTGCGCCTGAAACTCCAACTGCGCTGTTCACTTCACCTATCGCCTGCGAGAGCGTTCCAAATGGCGGGACTTCTTGGCCAATTCTGAGTGAATCTTCTGGCTGGAACCTTGGACTACGCAACAGGCAATCCTTTGGAGCGGTTGTGAACGCAGTCTCAACTTCAAACTTGTCAACCGTATCAACAACGCTTCTGTCCTCCGCGCTGACCACGATCCTACAAACTGATCCATCACACCTCGATCTGCGGACCTCCATATCCTCATGGTTTCTTGAATGCCGGCCATAACTGGCAACAACAGATCCTCCGTATACCATGAGGCTGCACGGCCGTGATCCGCTCATACCATTCTGAAATGGACCCTTGCTGCGCGAGGGAGAGGCAGCTACCTCGTCCTCGTTCATGCGGTTAGATCGATCAACTGATGCCCCAGCCAATGACGGACCATGCTCATCTTCCGCCATAGCGACCTGATCTGTTTCTTCAACTTGTCCTGACGATGAACCACACTAGTTGGTTCGAAACGCGTCGACAAAAGTCTGTTTCATGTGATTTACGCCGAAGCTCTTCTTAGAACCATGTAACTTAAATGGTGACAATTTAAACAAAATATCATATTTATTTTTTGTTATATATATATATTATATATATATAATATATATATAATATATATTATATATATATATTCAAACTTTAATAAAACCACATAACTTAAATGGTACCCAATTTAAACCAAATATGATATTTATTATTATTTTATTATATATATCTATCTATATATATATATATATATATATATATATATTATATATATATATTATATTATATAATATATATATATATGGGGTCAAACTTTAATAAAACCACGTAACTTAAATGGTATCAATTTAAACAAATATCATATTTATTTATCTAACATAGTAATTACATTATTTTATTCTTCTTATCAAATTTTGATTTATAATTAATTAAACAATAGCATTTACCTTAAACTACAATAAATATAGAAACAAAGAATATTTAACATGACGTCCATAGTCAACAGAGACGTGCAGTCAGTGAGACATATGGTGCTCGAGACTAGGCTCACTAATACCACTGGTTGAAATGTGTAACATTATACAATGTTATGTGTCACATACTACATGGTATTTACTCCATCCACCTTCCACGTAGCATCAATGCTGCCACCAGACCAGAAATTCCAACAACTACTGCTATGCTCTAGGCGTTCCACTTATTATATATTCGGGTTATGTAAATTAATTTAACTGTGCATCGTTAATACACTCATTGATGCCACAATAGTCTCTAGCCCTCAATTGACACTACTGCTGCTATCGCTCGAGGTAGTTCACAGTGCAGAAAATGAATTTAACTGTGCGATTTCTCGAGGTAGCTCACAATGCAGGAAAGATGGAATCTCGTCAGACAGTTCTAGTCACAGCCGCTGCTGGGGAAAACTGGATAGCAAACATGTTTTAACAATGGTTGTCAGTTTTGATGGCCGCTATTTGGCAATTGGGGGTGTAGATCGTTATGTTCACTTATGGGATACTCGAACACTTAAACATATTCAGGCTTTTCGGGGTCATGGAGGAGCTGTGTCTTGTTTAGCTTTTCGTAAAGGCACACAACAACTTATATGAGGATCTTTTGATCATATAATCAAGTTGTGGAGTACAGAGGATAGAGCCTACATGGACACTCTTTACAGTCACCAAAGTTAAATCCTTACAATTGATTGTTTGAGAAAAGAACGAGTTATGTCTGTTGGACACGATCACACTTTGTGTGCGACTATGGAAGGTCCTTGAGGAGCCACAGTTGGTCTTCAGAGGGCATGTGACATCTTTAGAATGTTTTTGTTTCATCAATAATGAATACCTCCTCTCTGGCTCTGATGATGGAAGCATTGAGCTTTGGAAGACGTTAAGATGGCCGAGCTGACAGTTTGTTGTTCAGTTGGCAAAAAAAAAATAGCAAGGAATAAGGTGGTTGTAACTTGTGGAGGAACACAAAAGACGACCCTTCTAAAGGACTTTGGTGTTGATAGGGATATTTATAGAGATGCTGATGCCATTTCTTGGTACGATATTTTTTTAAACACAACGTCTTTATTATGTATGAAGATCTCGCTAATTTTTTATTTTCCAATACAAATTTAAATGTACAACTGTTAACAGCTGTAGGATTTCTTTTCTTGATATGATGCAGAAGCCAAGAGTCTAAGCAATGAAACAATCCTCTGTTGTTTGGTCAACCTAGTCCAATGACAATCTAAACGCCGATAGTGAGCCTAAACATCACTATATTTTGAATTATGTAATGTTTTTAAAATTGTTATTTTGCTAAGACAGTTTTTACAACTATATACTTGCGAGATAGATAAATTTTTGAGAAACTGTTCTTCAATTTTGATTCTGGACCTCCTAATGCTTTGTATTTTTAGAGGACTAACTTACTTTCTATAATTCGAATACAGGCAGCGGGGTGCAATGAAGAATTTACAAACAGTATTCAGGTCAAATTTCATAAAAACACAGGTGGGTTTTAATAATTTGAGGTTGGAGGATTAATGGCTCTGATACCAAATGTAAAGACCGAAAAAAATTTCTTGATTTATATCATGAACCTATAAACAAATTTCCTAAGATCTTACAAAATAAATTAACAGCACTACTGAGGTACCTACCTGTGCCACTGCGATTGAATATGTTGTGCCTCTGTGGTTGAAGATGCCTATTGGGAATCAGGTTGGTATAATCGACGCTATCACCTTAGAGTTTATGAATGGTTAGGTCAGTAAAATTGATGCCATGACATACTCCAGTAGAGGACGGATAGGATGGCAGCAGAAGAGATTAGGAAGGATAAGATGATTTTAAAATAGCTTGGGAACCTAGATAGGGCAAGTCATGACCATCATAAACCTAAAAATATTCAAAACGCCAATTTTATAGTCTCCTTATATTAAATAAGAATTTTAACCTTGGTTTACAAACTTAAGAATAATATACTAATTGCTACCATAACTAATCAGATAAAATAAAAACTCTAACTTCAGGATGAAGTTTTCTGAAGGGGGAGTGTATGTAATGACCCATCTATAAATATAAAGAATGCAAGAATAATAGCAGGTATACGGTACGTGCATATGATAGCTACATATGCATGTGTCGCATACACTGCACTAGTATTTTATACTAAATTGATTATAAGTACTAAATACCATGACACTTCCTCGAATAGAGGTTCTACTCATTCATCAATGTTGCTTAAATGTATGGGTAGATCTTAAAAGAGAACTATATAAATTATATATTCCAGATTATTGATAAAAAATTATATTCATAAATTAATAAAATAAGTTTTTAAAATATATATAAGAAATTAATTAAAAGGGGCTCTAAGTATAAATTTATAATGTTATATTAAAAATACAAATAAAAAAACATTGTGATATACATTAAAACATAATGTTTATAATGTTTAAATGTGATATATATTAAAACATAATGTGATATATACAATATAATATTTACACTAAAAGAATAATTTGATAAAAATAGAATATGGATTCAAAACATAAATCATATACATCCTCGACCTTAAAAGAGATAAGGGAGGAATACATAAGGGAGGAGCATGTCATCAACAGGTTGAGCTGTGGGCTGCAGGTGGAAGAGCGGCCACCACCAAACAAGAGAATAAAACCACGGGACATGGATTTGGGGGGGGGGGGACACAAAAATTAGAGGGAATAATTATGAAGGAGAAGGAAATCATCCACAGGAAGATCTTGAGTGTTCTGAGGTTCTGGGCACGGGGGAATAGTCGGCTTTTGTTAAGAAGCTTACTCGATTGAGCAGCCATGTTCTGCTCAGTTTGGCTAGGTGAAGTCTGTTTTTTGGAAACTGTAACAGCACAACCGAAGGCATCTTCAACCACAAAGGCACAACATATTCAACCGCAGCAGCACAGGTAGGTACCTCAACAATGCTATTAATTTATTTTGTAAGATCTCAGGAAATCTGTTTATAGGTTCATGATATAAATCAGGAAATTGTTTTCGGTCTTTACATTTAATTGTGTTATGATTCTCTACAACTCAGTATGAGGCAGATGTGAAGGGAAAATGTTTAATATTTTACATTTAGAAAATTTAATTTCACCCAGAAACACTCTACAACCCAACCTAGTATGAGGTACATGTCAAGTATAAATGCCTAGTATTGGGGTATATGTGTAGGTGTCAATGTTTAACATTTAACATTAAAATTTAACATGTATATGTTGCCTGAATTAAAAAAACAAAACATTAAAAATAATAAATAAAAAGTTAAAATCAATATAAAACCTAATTCTTAAAGTGAATAAAGTAATTTTTTGTAACTAGCATTTGCACCAGTTGTTGCAAAGGAAACGCCATAAGGCATAAATTCGAGAAGCATTTTCACATATAAAGAATCATTGAAGAAGAAAATTAGTAGGTGAAGGTAAAGAGCTAGTACCCAATTCCCATTGCATTAAATAGGTCTTGTTATTTTTGGAAACTTTTTGGCTGTGACATCTGGCCAAAAACAATTTCCCATTTTTAGCAGGTTATGGAATGACTTCAGCTAGAAGGAGACAATGCTGGATACTATTGCAGGTATTGAGGAGGAGCAGAATGTTGTCCTCATTAGTAAGATGAATAAGGGAAACTAGAAAAGAGGAACTAAGAAGGGTTAAAAAGGGAAGAAATAGAATTCAGGTTCTTATAACCAAGGAAAGAAAGACTTGAGCCACATCAAGTGCTTCAAGTGTCAAAAGTTTGGGAAATTTGTTTCCAATGTCATCAAAAGAAGGGGGGCCAAGCAACAATGCCAAATGCGACTTGCAAGGAGTGACAAAGCATATGCTCAAGTGGATAAGCTTTCATCTAATCTTGAGATACACTTCTCAATGGTCTCATGCCTGTCGACTGGTATGTGGACAGTGGAGCCTGCAAACATACACCTCTAACAAGAGTACCTTTAGTAGAACTTGGTGATGATGCCACGTATCCAGTTGAAAAAGTGGGATCCATCAAGTGATGTCCTTAATCTTACTAATTTATTGACGTTTTGTATGTTCCTAGCTTAATTAAAAATATCTTTCCAGTTTCAGTGATGATAGATGCTACATATATGGCTAACTTTCAAAATGAACAAGTCCTCATCCGAAATTTCAAGGGAATCTTATAAGAACTTTACGGAATGATAGTGACAACTTGTGTAAGCTTCGACAAAAGAGACCAGGTCACTCGCTGTAGTGAATGTTGCTAATCTTTCATAACATGGTGTGGGGATTACCAATATTCAAGGTTGAGAAGAAAGGAGTGTGCAAGGGTTGTGCACTTGGCAAGCATGTGAAGGATGTTTTCTCGATAGTGAACATAGGTCAAAAGGGGTTTCTGAACTAATCCAGTCAAATATATGTAGGGCCATGTCTTCAGATTCCTTATCAAGTAAAATTTACTACGAATATTTTATTGATGGTTCTTCTAGGAAGTCATAAACTTACTTCACAGAAACCAAGGATGAGGACTTTGAGAAGTTTCAAGAGTTTAAGAGTCTTGTAGAAAATCAAATAGGTTTAAAGATTAAGGTGTTAAGGTCTGACAATGGAGAGGAGTATACCCCAAGTGAGTTTGATACCTTTTGCATGAAATAAAGAATCAAGAAAAGGTTGATAGTTCCCTACAATCCTAAGTAGATTGGGGTTGCAAAGAGGAGGAACATATCTATCATAAAACAGTCAAATCCATGATCCATGATCTATTTATGCTCGTGTGTCTTTGTGTATAAACATGTATTATCATTGTCTATATTTTGAATAGGTATCCTCACATAATTTTGAAGGATGAGACATCAATGGAGGAACTCAGAAGCTTCAAGTAACACATCTTTGAGTTTTTTAGTTGTCCTCTCTACATTCATATTCTAGATGAGAAAAGGAAAAAGTTGGAACCTTCTAGTTTGAAGGACATCTTTATAGGTTAGAGTGAAAAATCAAAATCTTATAGAATATACATTCCATCTCAACATAAAGTATATGTGAGCAGAGATACCAATTTTGAATAAAATGCATGGTCCTCTAAGTCTCAAGAGCCTCCAATAGTGACCATGGAGGCAGACGAGCTTGGTATTGAAAAAACAGATATGCATAAATTAAAAAGATCATGAAAAGAAGATTTAGATTAGCAAGATTTTGGAGGTGCAAGGGGTGTCTCTTTACCTTCAAGTTCAGCTATAAAGCCTAGATGGGTAATCTACACATTACCAAAGGAAACAAAGTAAGTTGGTGCCCCACCTACTTCCTTTCAAGTAAGCCAATCTTCTAAAATGTTCCCTAGTTATGTTGCACAAATGTCACCCACTATTGAAACAAAACCTCCTAGCGACAAAGAGGTAGTAAGGAAGAATGTAGGTTTTAACCCTGTACAGAAATTACCTGCATACGAATTCTAAAACACAGGAAAAATAAAAATGTGAGAGCATAACACATAAAACACATATACACAAAGATTTCCCACTGGATCCCAAAACCGGGACTACCA
>APFE031543341.1:5976-32836 GCA_000404065.3 Pinus taeda
CATGCATAAAATTTAAATACTCATTTATTGACTATAAAGTGTCATCATCTTATTAACTAAGATTAAAAAATCTTAACTAACCATTAGACTATGTTTAAATACTCACAATACACTTGGATTATATTATATATATATATATATATATAATATATATATATATATATATAATTTTCCATTATTAAGTAATAAAAAAAATAATTCATTTGCAATTAATTAAAAACAAAGGAAAATGGTTTCACTTTATTTCTATTCCATAATTCTTAGTGGTAATTTCTGGAAAATTAACTAAAACTATCAATCATGCCATAATTTAAATACTCTTTATGACTATAAAGTTTCATCATCTTATTATTAAGTTGCAATAATAATAAAAAATTCTAATAAAATTTATATCAAGATAACTAATTCCAAATGATGGTCACATTTACCATACAACACTTCCACCTTACCTTACCATGCTTATATTATAGACACTGACCATTTCCATCAGATATATTAAAATAACTAATTATTTAAAATAACTAACCATTTCCATCAAATATATTTTTTTGCAAGAAAAATACTTGATCCAATTTTATTGTAACCATTTCCTACATCACAATCACAACAAACATACATAATACAATATAGCGTGATGCACAATCAACATGAATGTAAGAATAATGGCCAAAATGAACAAAACAATTGTTGGATAACCTAGATTGAGGTAAATGGAAAGAATAATGGTCAAAATGAACAAAACAATTGTTGGATAACTTAGATTGAGGTAAATGGGATACTTGTATGGGAGTTTACAATATAAATATTGACTTTGGAATCATATGGAACTTTTGGATATTGTATTGGAGTTGTTTAATTATGATTTTTTTTGGATTTTCTTCCCCAGTAATGAACAAGTCATCAACATACAACATAAGAATGAGTGGACCATCCCCTACAACAATGCAATAAAGATTTGGATCTACATCACTCTTCGTGAAACCTATATGTTGCATTTAAGTATCAATCCATGAATACCAAGCTATCAGAGCTTGCTTAAGTCCATAGAGTGCTTGCCTTAACCGACATACATGGGTCTCTCACCCAAGTACCTCAAAGCCTTGTGGCTGCTCAACATACACCTCCTCCTCTATAACTCTGTTCATAAATGTGGTCTTCACATCTATCTAATGGATCTACCAACCCATTTAAGCAGTAATAGAAATAAGGGACCGGATAGAGGTGTACCAAGCTACGGGAGTGAAGGTCTCATCATAGTCAACTCCCTTTATCTGTGAGAACCTTTTAGCCACAAACCTTGCCTTTAACTTCTCAATGTTGTCATCTGCAACATGCTTGATCTTATAAAGCCACCTGGAAGTCACAACTGGTTTGCCCTCAGCCCTAGGCACCACTTCCCAGGCATTGTTCTTAATGATAGAGGCATACTCCTCCCCCATAGCCTCTCTCCATACCTCCTGGATATAAAAGTCCTCATAGCTAGTAGGCTTAGAGTCAACAATGTTGGTAGCTTTGGCTACATAACTGCAAAACTGCTCAGATGGCACACTCTCCCTGTTCATCCTCTTCAGAGGACCAATGAACTTCACCTCCTTCAAGGTGTCTTGAATCCACTTGAGCCTCCTCTTCCCTGAATAAGATTCCCCATTGGGAAACTCATCCTCTACCCCCAAGTCTGGTGAACCTGAAGGTCTACCAACTAACCCTGGTGTGCCTGTACCAACACATATCCTCGAAGAACCTGTACTGACACGTTTTCCTTTGTCAGCTAAAGTGCCATGTGAACTCTGTACTAGTGGAATCCTTAAAGAAGTGTTTGGTTAACTCACCACTGGTGCCTCATATGTCATTGACATTGAAGTACCTCCTATACCAGTCGATCCAGAACCGTGAGGTTCTACCCCTTGTACCTGACCTCCCTGTCGAGGAGAAGTCTGTGACTCTCTCTCATCACACTCCCATGATCCCTAATAGGTCCTCTCCTCCTCGAACTTCACATCCCTCCTAATTACCACTGTCTATTTCGAAGGAATGAAGATTCGATAGGCCTTCGAAGTCTCGTTGTAACCCATAAACATACCCTTCTCTGCCATGGGTTCCATCTTCATCCTCTATTCCTTGGGGATATAAGAATAGGTGAGAAATCCAAAGATATGAAGATGTCCTTCTTGAGCCTTCTCTCTAGTGAAAGCCTCCTCCAGAGTCATATTCCCCAATACTCTATGAGGGCTCCTGTTATGAAGATAAACAACAGTATTGTAGGCCTCAACCCACAAAAACAAAGGTAACCCCTGATCATGAATCATTACTCTAGCAGCCCCAACAATAACTCTATTATTCCTTTCAGAAACCCCATTCTACTGGGGGTTGTAAGGAAACATGAACTCTCTCCTAATGCCCTCTTGTGCAGAGAAGTCAGAAAACCCACCATCAGCGTACTCACCACTATTGTCTGACCTCAAGACCCAAATCTTCCTACTTGTCTACTTTTCCACAAGATCTTTGAACTATTTAAAGTGACTCAAGACCTCACCCTTGGTATTCAGGAAATATATCCAAGTCCTCCTAGAGTAGTCATCAATGAATATAACATAATACTAATAACCACCCAAAGACGCATGAGACATATGACCACTAACATCAGTATGAATCAAGTCTAGTATACCTATACATCTGTTATTGTTCGTTGGTAATGGAAACTTGGTGTACTTTCCCAAAGCACACCCCCTGCAAACCTCATAATGCTCGACACTGAAATCAAGAACTCTAGTAGTGATATCCCTTAGTACTCTCAATGCTCCATGATGCATATGCACCATCTTCTCGTGCCATAACTCACACAAGTATCTACTGTTGGTGGTACTAGTGTGAGTGCTAACAGATGTGCTACTCACCAATGCTCCTGCCGATTGAAAACTGATGTTGTATAGTTTCCTGAAGCGGACTCCAATCACTTTGGCCAAAGTGATTAAATCTCCCCTCGGATGCATCAATACCTTCCCTCCCGAGAAAGTGACGTCAAACCCCTTCTTCTCCATAGCAGACACTGAAATCAAGTTCTTCTTCATCCCCAGAACATACAAAACATCCATGACCTTCAAAGGAGGGAAAGACTCCCTCTCAAAGGTCATATTCCCCACACCAACAACTCTCACAGTGCGGTCATCTCCTAGTACAATCTTAATATTAAGTGCCCTCTCTGTAGGTTCTAAAAAGAACTCTCGTGGACCTATCATATGGTGGGAAGCCCCGTTGTCTATGTACCACACATTAGATAATGTACTCCTACTAGATGTAGAATTAATAAATGCAAAGTCCTTATTAAACTGTGAAGCAAACTACTCCACCTCTGTTAAAGCTGTAGTACCCTTCTTCCCCTTGTTCTTCCTCTCATGACACGTAGTGGCATAGTGTCCCATCTTCTGACATTCCCAACATTTGAATTTGGACATATCCTTATCTTTCTTCTTCTTCTTCTTCTTCTTCTTCTCCTTTCCCTTAGCCCCATCTGATGAGGCCCCTTTCTTGGCCTTCCCTTTATTCTTCCCCTTGGCTCTCAAGGTTACATCCTCCTCAACTGCTATCTTCACCCCGTGACTGCTAGTCTTTTATATCTCATACTAGACACAATCATCCCAGAATCTGTCCCAATTGGGAATATTCTCCCTAGAGGCAACAACATCTCCAAAGACCTCCTAAGACTTAGGAAGTCCCACTACAACTATCCTAACTAACTCTATGGGTGCGACTGTGTCACCAATAACAGTCAAATCATCATGTACTTGTTTGACCCTGCCAAGATAATGAACTACACTTTCAACCTTCATCATCCTAATGTTCTTCAATTGTTCTTTGAGTACCATCTTCCTGCTCTCATTGGTACTCTGATAGAGAGTGGTTAGAGTTGTCCACATCTGATATGCATATGTGTTTCCTCTCACCGAAGGAACCACATGATCCTTCATACTGTCCATCAAAATCCTTTTTACCTTTGCATTATTTTTTGTGAATTCAACAAGTTCACCTGCAATAGTAGGAGGTACAATCACTTGCTGCACTATGTCCCAAATTGTTGCCTCCTCAAACACTGTCTAAATTTTGTCCTTCCAGACGACATAGTTGGATATCCCATATAGTCTGTCCTCTATCCTTAAGAACATTGCCACGACTGTTGTCCAAAATTTACAAAACCAAGAAAATGGAGAAGTGAACTTTCCAACACACCTTACTGTCCCAAAAATTCAGTTTGTGTGAAATTTCACCTTGTTGTCCCAAAATATCAGTTTGCTGTCCAAAAATTCAGTTTGTTGTCTAAACCACTATTTTCTGTCCCAAACTACTGTCTGTTGTTGAAACTACAATTTTCAGCCTATACCTTTGATACCATGTTGAAATTTGATGACTAAAAGTTTTCCTACAATCCCAACCCAGTTTTAATTTCACCTTATCACTCCCATTCAGTTAAATGCCCTTTCCCATATTCAACATATAAAATTCTCGAAATTAAATTTTCAGATTAAACACACGGGACTTTCAACACATGCTGAAAATAAATATGGACATAAACAGACCAACAACACATAAAAATACACAGATTTTTATTCAACTTAGACCTAGGCAACACCCCTTCAATATTCTCAAGGGAAAACCTATTAGATATCTCTTCAAATTTATTTATCTTTCAAGTTCAGGAAAAATACATTTGCAGATAAAATGAAACAACAAAATACGACTAATATCTTCAGCCCAAAACTCCTTGAAAATTGTGCCCACTTTGCCTTGATTTCCATGCCCACTTGAAGTTGAAAATATGTATTGTACATATACGGAATGTACAGACTGTACTGTATAGATTTCCGTACCGCTATATGAACTGTACAATTTTTTCAAATTTTCTTTCTCAAAAGCTTCTCTTGAACAACGTGCATCTCACAACATTGAATATTTTTCGTACTATACCTTCTTCTGTCTTTTATGCCTTGATTTTTGTTCCCAAATTTGCCCAAAAATCACTCCTTTTGCTTGTTGCAACACATTTCTCCTTCAAAACTTTTCTCCAACTCTCAGCCTCCTTTCTCAAATATGCTCATGAAGAATGAATGTAGTCTCTCTTTTCATTTCCCCCTTTTTTTTCCCTAAATGACTTTTGGGCAACCCTAAGATCTAATGGCTCAAATTCATTTAGATCAAGGGATGAGAATAAATGTGCATTTAATTCTCACTTTCTGTTTTTTAACTCACCCATTAAATAAAGTACCCACATTGTACTTTATGTCTAAAGTCACTTTTCACTTTATAATTTAACATTGACTTTACCACTTATAAAGTCACTTTCACTTTATAAAGTCCACACTTAGGAAAATAATTATTTTGGACACTTTTCCCTAGGTAGAGACTAACCCATGGGAAACCACTTGTCCAAGGTACATTAAAAATCAACATCCAGAAAGAGTGCACACGAATGAATCATTTAGATCCAAAAGTGTGTTTGAAAGTGAGAGCACTGAAGGAACAATGGAAATAGAAGTTGATGGTGTTGTACTACATGATTGGGTTAGTACTTGTTTGCAAGAAAACAAGAGAATAATCGAGGAAATTACTGAAGAGGAAATTATTTTTGATGACCATTATGTTTGCAAGAAAACCAAAGAATAATGGAGGAAATTGTTGAAGAGGAAATTATGATTTTCTGCTTGTCATAATTGCTGATGAAAATTATGATATGGGCAATGAAAGATTGAAGATTGAAAGGGTATAACTTTCCGATAAAAAGGTTGTCGATCATGCATAATTGAATGTTGATCTATCTTCGGTGGAAATGTCTGGGATAATGAAATTGCATCAAGCCAGTGGTGAAGTACTTGCAAATTCTACTAGTCAATGACAGGCATAAAAACAAAAGTTGAAGGAAAAAATAAAAGAGCTAGAAGATCCTCTGAGTGTGGCTACTCTGTTGAAGACTCCACCGGAAATATGTAGACTGTCATTGGTAGTTTCTATTCTTGGTAGATCTAATAGATTTGAGAAACTTGTCAATCTTCCAAGTGCAGTGAAATCATATATCATTAATAATATATCCAAAAGATTGTGGATTATTGAATCTGCATGGAAAGTTTCTTTTGATATACAAAATTTAAAGAAAAGAACTAGGTCTTCTATCAAATTGGTCAAAATTGAGTTGGAGGGAGATAGGGAATTTGTGGATAATGACCTATTCACTTTTAATCAGAATCTTGATTCACTGTCCGAACTAGAAATAGATAAACAAGGGTTCTCTAATGCTAATCAAAAGAGGTAGATCAAGACTGCATGGTTTGGGAAAATTGGAACATTAAAAGACATTATTTTTTAGTGTGGAGACATAGAAAATCGATGAGCATATGTGTATCTAGAGGTGGTAGTGATTGTTTAGGATTTAAAAAGTTTCGTGTATTACATATGAATCTGAATTAATTGCAAAGGAGAAGTTGATCGTTGATTTGGAGATGTTGAAATAATCACAAACAACATAGTTCAATAATATAACTGATTAATTACTTTTGTTGGTGTCAACGAAGAGTACTTTGCCTTAGTTTTTTGCAATTGCAAGAAGAAGAAAAATAAATTGAGGAGGATATATTCAATTAATGTGTTAAGAGGGACATTATCGTTTCTTTGATGAAAGAATTCATCGTATCTAAAGTGAAGGAATTCATTGCAGGAAGCTTGATTGTAAGAGATAGTTGAGGGCTGAAGAATAGCAGACTTTGTAAGTGTTTTAATACATTGGAACATTTGTTTTTGTTGTCAATTTTTTTTACTATTTAAATCTTATGTGTGCGTTATGATGGAATAGTCTAATTCCTGAATGCAGTTCCTTCTTACATGTTGTAGATGACTTTTGGAGATAATAGTTGATGGGATTGCAATCACAACTGTCATTGGGACAAATCCATTTAGCTTTGTGATTGAATTATTAGCATTTTCATAAATGATTTATGCAACAAAGGCTATTTCTTGGACCATGGCTTTATAATCCTAACTAATTTGAATTCTGATTATTGTTTTTCCTATCTCTTAATACTTACTAATTATGTAAACAATTGTGAGATAACTTTTGACATGGGATGTTGTATGGACCTGGGTTCTCGAACGTTATACATAAAACAATAATTATACAATTGGTTTCTGGTATTTTCTTTGCACCTGTATATATTATTATTATCTAATTTTATGGTCACAACCAAGCCAAACACAAAATTGGTGTATGAGACCCCTTTGTTTGTGGGATAAGGGACCCACCTCTGTGTAGTTATTTGATTTATAAGGCTATGAATTCATACATACTCTACCTCCCTCTGGTTTTGAACTTGTGACCTCTTAAGAGGAAACACATGCTCTTAACCATTAGGCCCACTCAATCTGTATATACCTAATTTTATGTAATGAATAATAATTAAAATGCATTTTTGTTTACTTTGTTCTAATACTGATTTTTTTTACCAATTATTTCAATCATTATTAGATAATATTTTACATGTGAAGTTGTATCTATTGCATTTTTTGTGACTAGCATTTGAATCTTAATACAATAAGACTTGTTGTAACTATGTTGATAACTATTGAAGGATGTTCGAATAGAACGTGTGACTATTCTATTGCAATTGCCTTTATTTATGAATTCATGTAAAGAAGCGGAAATAACACACATTAGTATTTCATTGTACAAAGTTTTCATTCTACCGGAATTAGGATAAGATTATTCATTATGCAGGGGAAGCTTCCTGTAGTGAAAGATCTTCACAACAACAAATGATGATAATAATAAATAATAATAATTATACATTGAACTATGGGATTGATTTTTCAAAGCATTGTGAAAAAACACCATATTTCGTTTTGCAATGGTCAATTGTAAACTGATTTTGTAAGTAATTTTCTTATAAACATATACACTTTGTTTACTTAAAGCAATTAAGCATTTAAATAAGTCCTACTAAAGAGAGAAACATGATTTATTGTGGGAAGCTTTTTCTTGTGTGAAACATATATTAAAGATTATATTGTAAGTAATAAAAAGTTATAGTAGTCAATTGTTAATGAGTATCTTTAAAGCATTATTGAATACGAAACTAGGTGTGCGGAAGTGGTTGTGTGTGTGCAGAGTCTATGCAAGGAACAAATGCATTTGCATAATTAAGTATTTATACAACTAATTTTATATATAGAATCCTATTTCACTATGAGATATATTAATTAAATGACATTATTTAATAATAAACTTTACCAATTGCAAAAAAAATTAATAATAATAATGTTGTAGTTGAAGTTTTGTTGGTGATTGTAATCAATACGAGAGGCATATATTGCATATGGAAAAGAGGTGGAATTGCAAAATTTCATTATGTAGAAGTGGAAGAAATGAGAAGAAGAAGAAATGAAAAAAACAAAATGGTTTCATTATGTGGAGTGAGGTTTTGTCATTTTTGCACACAACATAGTGACATTAACGGTTCGGTACCCTTTTTGTGAAATGGGAGGATTAACACGTAATCAAGAACGTAAATATTATTGTCTCTAAACTAAAATCAATATAGTAAAGGATGCAATTGTTGACATCCTATAAGCTAGTTGTCATTATTAGAAACGATTCACATTTAATTTGTTTCATACATGGGCTAATTGGTTTCCAAATTTTGAGATTTGTTTTTAAACTATTTCTCCTATTTCTCACAAACGTCTACTTTGTTGTTTTTTAATTGCTATTTATTTTTTAAAACACATTTCACACGCAGAATAGTAAAATGTACCAGAAACGGAAAAAGGTAGAAAATTTAGCACTATCAGCAATTACTCTGATACCGAAAATCTTGCAGTATGACAACTGTAATATGAATTTCAAAAAAACTATTCCCAGTTTTCTAAAAATCATGTCAGAATTTTTACTATTTTATGGCCAGTATTGTGGCGTGTTTAGATTATGTGAATTATTTCTTCTATTTGTCATAAATGCAATTTTTTCTATACTAAATTGCTATATGTTGGAAGTGTTCTATAGAAGGGATTTCATAGGCATAGTAGTTACAAGTGGTATTTATTTAGCATATTGTTGGTCTATAGGTATAACGCATTCAAAGCATTTTTGGTTGACATAAAATTTTGAAATTTCAATGTAGAAATGGCTTCGAGGGGAAGGAAAGAAGTTATTTGAATTGATACTATTAACTCACTTGAACTTATCGATTAGAGCTTTCAGTGGTCGACTACGTATCAACGATATGTGAATTTGTATGTGCAAGAGAAGAACAATGATAATATTTCATCTACCAGATTAGTGAATGTTGCATGTGTTCCAGAGGTATTTGATTTCAGAGAAATCGTTTATTTATGTGCATATATTGATTTAGCAATAAAAACAATTAGAATATCATCCAAAGATACTAGTATTTCTTTGAGTTCGGAGACATTTAGGCGGATATTGAAGCTGCCAATTATGAATATGCGGTTAGATTTGTCAAACAAAAATAGTTTTTTAGAATCACAGGTAGGTGGCTTGAAAACCTTACAGGAGTTCACTTCGCCAATTTCTAAGGTTCCTTCTGATCTTTCCTCTCTAGATATCACTTTGTTTAGAGAAACATTTAGAGAGTTTTGTTGGATGTATGCATGTTTAATGGGACGAGAAACTACGAAAACTGTGCCAAGTTCCATTCTCTATGTGCTCCATTACTCACATATAAAAAAAAATATGTGTATTCAACTAGGTTGATCTTATTTCAAATGAACTGTGCTTTCAATTAATACATTTGTACAAGAGAAATAGGTTCTTCATGATGGCATATCTCATAACAACCCTCATTTCGAGTCATACTTTTGATGAGTTGCCACATAACCCTAATTTCAATTTTGACAAAAAATTGATGCAGTTCCGCTATCCCATATTGTGGAAGAAAGAAGCTATTTCAAATTTTTGTCCAATTCAAGATATTTTGTAAAGCAAGTTATTTGCATGATAACTAGATGAGGGCCCCATTGAATATCGAGCAAAGTACAAATTTTCTTCTTGGGGGAAAGGGATGCATGAAGAAAGAAGAAATAATGTGGTTATTCGAGTTTAAGGGTTTTGAAGTAAACCACTATTGCTTCCAAGAATTGCTATGGATAGGTATTTTGTTGTCGAAGCTTGTAGATAATACTATCATTGGAAGGTTAAATTTGAACATAAAAATAATAAATTATTTATTTCTTTTCCATTTACCATTAGGTAAGTAACCAGGAAGAATGGAAGCCAACATACGGAGTTTGTTAATTCTTTATATTGTTTTAATTTAAAAGAATTCGAAGGCTCATGATACGTTGATATAGAAGGCCTATTTGTCAATCATCTAGGTGCTATCAAATGTGAGAGCTTGTTGAGAAAAGTTGCAAGTGAAAGTGAAAAGAGTCATACTGTTGCAAGTGATAATGAAGAAGGAGCAAGGAATATTAGAGAAATTGCTGAAGAAGCAAGTATTAGCAGTGAAACAAGTCGTAAACAAAGAAGCATAAAAGCTGAGAAATATTATGTTTGCATATTCCAAACTACTTTGGATTCATCTTCAAGTGAAGAAATCGAAAAGATTCTGAAGTTGCACAGTTGATTCATGGTCAACTATAAGCTACCATGGATGACAAGGAGCTTCAATTAGAAAAATTCAAAAGTCCCCTGCAAACAAGAAGCTATCAACAAGGATATTGAAACTCTGCTACCTGATTGGGTTAGTAGTGATTTGAATGAAAATAAAAAAATAGTGGAGCAAATTGCCAAAGAAATTTATATTTATTTATGATCGGTTTGTCACTTTTCAAGATGGAATTTATAACAGGGATAGTAAAATATTGAAAATTGAAAAAGTAAGGATGCATATTAAAAAATTTATTGATACAATAGAAACAAATAGTGATATGTACGGAATTGCAGCCACGAATGTTTTAAAATTGCATGGAGCCATCAGGAATGCGCTTGCAGTGTCTATTGAGCAACGAAACACAAAGAACCTGGTACTTAAAGCAACAATAGAGATGCTAGAAAATGCTTTAAATTGGGGTCATTTTTTAATGAATCCAATCACAATATGAACTCAACAATATCCAATTCCCACTGCTAGCACATCCCATGGACCTATTGGAGCTCTACGACCAGTTAATGCAGTACAATGTCATATATATCAATAATTTTCTAGACCAAATCACATAATGATTTTTAATGTCGATGTGTTTCCAACCACTCACTATGGTTCATCATCAAGACATAGATGGATAACTGAACCAGAGAACTAATAAATAGTAGAGATGCAACAGATCAATCCAAGAATCAATTTGTTTTTTAACGAATGTTAGAAAGAAATCATAAAGTGAAAAATAGAAAATAAAAATAATGAAAGAGCCCTAAAAATATGAAATAATATTAAAGATTAAAATTAAATTAAAAAGGAAATTATGAATCTTTTTATTTTATTATTTCTATTTCTATTTATTTATTTAATTAGTTTTTTAATCTTTAATAGATTTTATTTATTTATATAGTTATTTAATCAATAAATCAAAATTGAAGGTAATAAAGAGAAACTAACTACAATTCAAAGATATAATAATAAACAACTGAAATAAAACAATAAAAAAAGAGTCAATGGAAAAGGAAAATAAATAATAAAAGAGGAAATTAATCCTTTTTTTTTTTTAATTTATATAATAATTTTAATCAATAAATCAAAACTGAAGCTAATAAAGAAACTAACCACAAGTCAAATAATAAAAATAAATAAGGAGAAGAAATTACTAATAATAATAAGACAACTCAGAATAAAATAATTAGTCAACCCAAAAAAAAAGGAGAAAAAAGAAAAGAAAAATGAAGAGAGTAAAAAAAAAAGGAAAATAAATAACAAAAGAGGGAGGGGATCCAAAAATGAATTACCTTCCAACCATCATCCCTATTTAGCGTCTTATACATTTTCATAATCTCAATGGCCTCCCTAAACTTAGGGTGATGGAAGTGATCAATCTTGGCAATGACTTGGGAATCCTCAATACTAATGTGGTGCTTAGTATTCTTAACATGCTCCTCTAGAGCTGAGGAGTGATCCCTACATTGCTTTATGTCAGCCACATGTTCCTAAATCCTTTGATTAATGGAACGACCATTGTATCCAATGTAGGGAGTCCCACAAGAACACAGGATCAAATACAAACCTCTCATGCCTTTGGGATTCACTAGGTCTTTGACTGATCTTAGGGAGCTAAAATCATGTTCAAGGACCTGAAGGTGGAAGAAACATCATTTTTCCTTAGAACTAGAGCAATCTTGTCAGTCATTCCTTGTATAAAGGGAAGATGGGCATTGGAAGGAAAATATTTAGGTTCTTTCTTAATCTTCGAACCTTTGCTTTCCTTTTGAAAGGATTTGAAACCTTGGTATTTGCTATAGCCATTCAATAAAAAAACATTAAGAAGATGGGTTTTTTCATCCTCCAAGTGATTCTCATCAGAAACCCATAAAGCACGAGTAGCTAGAGTGCTTATAACCCCCAATTTTTTTGTTGGATAGTGATGGGAGTCAACATGAAGATATTGCTCAGTGTGCGTTTTCTTATGAAAAACTTGGTGAGAAAAAGAACCATCAGATTTGTTAGAGACAAGAACGTCAAGAAAGGGAAGGCTACCATTAATGTCAGATTCCATGGTGAATTTTATGGATCTTGATTGATTATTAAGATGTTGAAGAAACAAATATAACTTGTCTCATCCATGAGAGCATAAGATGAAGGTATCATCAAAAAACCATTTCCAAATCTTTGGCTGAAATAGGGCTGAGGCCAAATCCATCGATTCAAAATCCTCCATGAATAGGTTAGCTACAACAAGGGGGATAAGAGAACCCATGGAAACACCATAAGTTTATTCATAGAATTTATCTTCAAAGCTGAAAAAAGTAGAGGTCAAGCATACTTCTACCAACTTGGTGGTATCAAGATTAGTGGTGTGATTGATAACATCAACAACCTCATTGATAGGGATCTTGGTGTAAAGAGAAACAACATCAAAACTAACCATAATATCATTAAGCTCAAAATTTATGCCCTTTAACTCATTGAGAAAAGAGGATGAGTCTTTAACAAAAGAATGAGTATGACCAACAAGGGGCTTGAGCTTCTGAACTAAATATTTGGCTAGTAGATAAGTAGGACCACCAATTATATTGACAATGGGTATAAGGGGATCCCCCTCCTCGTGAATCTTGGGAAGCCCATAGATCTGCGGAGTGAAAGGGTTGCTTTCAATAAGCTTATGGCTAATGGAGCTAACAAAGTTATTATATTTAATAGTCATGGAAACCGCTTTCAAAACCTTTTTTAGGGGGTTCTTGTCAAGCCTTCTATAGCTACCGTTGTTACAAAGATAATCAATCATTTTTCTCAGTGGTCTTCTCGATCCATAATAACAACAGTCCCACCCTTGTTAGTTTTGAGAATGACAATGTTAGGGTTCTTATTTAATGTTTTAAGGGATTTGAATTCAAACTTGTTAACATTTCTCTTAGGGAGCTTGGCCTTTCTAAGAATCATAACACAATCTTGCCTAATGATGTCTTTGCTATATAGTCGGTAATATATGCCAGATATTAGAAATCATTGCACATGAATGGAAGGCCATTTTTTTTATGTTATGGTTATCATAAGAAATCAACTCATTTTTCGATTTGCTGAGAAGTAATGTTACTGAAGACAAACATTTTGTTAACAATGACTTACTTGATTTTAGTCAAAGGCTTGAATTTCTGTCTGATATGGTTAAGAAAAACAAAGAACTTCCAAATGCTAATCGAATGAGGCAATAAAAGTTGGATGGTCCATAAGAATCAGTACACAAAAAAACATTATTTCTAAATGTAAGAGCATTAAGAATAGGAGAAGTGATGTTTTTCTAAAGGCGATGCAAATTGTTCAAGGTCTAGATGGCCCATGCATTATACGAAATTATGAATTGATTACAAAAGATACGCTAACATTTGAATTGGACAAGAGAAAATATTCAATGACAAAAAAATTTGATGTTATAACTGATTTTACTCAAGAAGAAGTTGACAAATGGCTAGTTGACTTTGTTAGTGTTAATGATAGGAAATTTTTGTTAACTGCTCAGTTACAAGAGAAGGTGATGGAGATTGAAAATAAGTTATTCGATCAACATGAGAGGCTAGAGATTACAATGGGACTAATGAAAGAATTCATTCAGGCTAAGTTGAAGACAATGGTTCAAGAGGCCATGCATTTGAAAGGGAGATGATAGTCAAATAATTAGTCTATATGCTTTCACAAATTGTAACTGTCCTTAAACATTTGCATATTTTTTTCTTCTATTTACTAGTATTCAATCATCGTGATTTATTAATTTTACCAATGTCACATAGTCTACTTGTTGAATGCAATTCCTTGTTTTCGTTTGCAGTTCTCTTTTTGCATATTATGGTTCGCGCATTTACTTTCAACGAATGTAGAAGTAGGTACTTAAAGAAAATATGTGAGAATAACATAGTGAATGAGCCAATGAACTTACCCATTGAGAACTTTCATCACTGATACAAGCGATTGACGCTAAGAATCAAAGTCCTTAATGCTTAGCATATGATCTTCTATGCATTTGTATTCTATTTATTTATTTCAATCATAGCTATGATGATTGAAATTTGAAACTTGATACTGTTCTTGTTACTGTGATTATATTGCTTAATATTACAGACTTATGTTTTGAGCATCTTTATTATGCCATTGATACCTATATGTCAATAACATAAAACATGAGAATAGTTCATTTTGCTATGAAACATAAATAATGTTCACTTTCATCATATTTTTAAATTTGTCTAGAGCACAATACTCGAGGAAGGGAATTTATAACATTTTCTTTGTATTTGTCTATTGTACATAATGAAATCTTTTGTTATATTTCGAAATGAAAATGATATATCAAGTTTACAAATTTTTTTATTTTGATTTGCCTTGTGTTGCACTGTGTAATATTTAATGAATTAATTAGGGGGTAGCGTTTTTTTGCAAACCAATTTACTTGTATGGGAATATTTCACTGTGTGAAGTACAAAGATTTAGAGGATGAAAGCTTGAAATCTTCCTCCTCACAGTGGAATTAATTCACAATTCTGTTCATATGCCTATTTACACAAATATAACTATAAACAAGGATTTAATCAGTTGATTAGTAAAGGTTTTTTGTGCAAAAGAAATTGTTTTTTCTTAAGTGTGGAAGCCATAGTCGGTTTGCAAAAGTTGTTCCTGACATTTGCGCTCATGATCGAGGGTTGTTCTGTTGCATAATTTAAGCCTTTGCATTTTCACATAAAATCCATATGCAGAGATAAGAAAATCCATATTATTGCTTCGTATAATAAAACTTTGGATTGTACTTCTATACCCCGCACTAGAATCGTATTGACATTAGACTATTAGAAAACAAATACGGACATTAGACTATTAATAAGAATGAACATTATACGTGTTGTGGTTTCAATTTGAATAGACCTTTCCGTTCTCTTTATTAACTCAACTAGTAACAGTTTATACATTAATATTAATTTTGATGCTTGCAAAATCATAAAAAAAGCTTCAAAGCTTTATATTTTGTATTAATTTTGAGAATACATGTTAATATTAATATTACAATGCTTTGAAAATCATGATTTTATACTTAATATTTTAATGCTTTTAAATAATGCAAAGTCGGATAATGTTGAGAAGTGATAACTATTTTTTTCGTATATATTGAATTGGGTTTCCAATGAAACCTTGTTGATAGTATGAATGTAATTGCTTAGTTCAAAACAAAGAAGAAGTTAACTACCTTTATCATAATTATCAAGTTTGATCAAGAGGAAAAACAAATTTACATAGAATTTCCTATGTGAACATACAATGTGTGGAGCATGTGACAAGGATGGATGGATGGACGTAAAAGTGTAGAAATACATACATGCATACTAAGCGATTAATAAAGAAAATGTGTAGTTAGGACATGTTTATTAATTCAATTAATAACAACTTCAAATGTTAATTATTGATCGAAGGTGTTATTGAGTACACAAGTAACTGTGCAGAGGTGGTTGTGCTTGTGTGCGGGCTATGCAAAGGACAAATGCATGGGGGGCCAGAGCTACAGAAGTCATTGTGCAGAGACAATTTTACAAGTTTCTAGATCGTATATCATATGAATGTTTATGCAGAACCGGGTATGTGTAAAAGAACGTGGAATATTATCTTTTGTTGTGCATATATTTTACTATGTTGAGTACGTAGTATGTGCGGGAGAGCAGTGGCGTAGAGGTTTGATTTTAAAGCTATCAATATTTGTAGAAGATTGGGTATGTACAGGAAAACATAATGATTAACATTGTTATTTTCCATTGCATGGGGTGGTGCATAGGGTATTGTTAAGCCATTAATGTTAATATGTGATATTTTTGCACATAATGGATTTGTTGTGAAACACAACACTTATGAATTTATATTATATTGGAAGCATATTTGTTTTCTATTGACGATAAAAAAAAAGGAAAATGAGGTATGTGCGGGGGATCGAGGGGTTTCACTAGTGCTTCGAAAATGTGTTATTTCTATGAGCATTAGTGTTAAAAATGAATGTTTGTGGAGGACGCAATATGTGTGAGAGATTTCGCTGTGCGAAACTTCTACTATGTTGAGATTAGGACAGGGAATTTTTGATAGAACAGGGATTTGTATAGAGAAATTAATGTTAAACTATTGATTATATTCTCATATTATTATTATGTTTCATTGTGCGTATATTTTACTTTGCAGAAGGTGAGGCATATTTGTCAATTTCTTGAAAAAATCTCTACTTAATATCTCATTGTGCAATGATAATTTTGCAAACTTCCAAATTGTATATTGTATATCATATGAATTTTTATAAAGGACGAGGTATGTGTTGTAGAATAGGGAATATTATTATGTTTCTTTGTGCTGAGTACGAACTATGTGTAGGAGAGAAGTTGAGGAAGCATGTCAAGATATAGCATGTGTGGAAGAAGCTATGCAGACGTCATTGTGCAGAGCAAGCATTGTAGAAAAGCATGGGTCGAAACAGAAATGTGGATGAAATACAGACCCCACTAAAATATTAGCAACAATGTCCCATAAGTCTAGTTCTTGCTTTGGTGTTATTGTGAACATCTATGCATTGTTTAATACTAAAATATTAGCAATAAAAGCCTTTAGTGTCAAGTGTAGCGAACTGCACATTGAAAGCTTTCTTTGCAAAATGGACTTCCTCCGCACTTCCACACATGCCTAATTTGAAACATATTCGGAAATATGAATATATGCATTCTTTACAATTAAAATATTATTAATAATATAAGCATAAAGCATGAATTTTTAATACTAAAATATATAATCAACTAAATAGAAATAGTATGCATTATTTACAACTAAAATATTATCAATAATCTAAGCATAAACAATGTTATTGAGAAAATATGCATTATTTAAAATATTAGCAATAAAACCCTTTTGTGCTAAGTGGGGCGATATGCACATTGAAAGCTTCCTTCGCACAATAGAGTTATTATGCACTTTCGTAGAATAGAGTTCTTCCCCACTTCTGCACATATGCCTAATTTGAAACATATTTGGAAATACGAAAATATATTTGGAAATACGAAGATAAACATTATTTACACTTAAAATATCACCAATAATATTGTATACATCGATCGATTACTAAAATATTAGCAATAAAATCCTTTAATGTCAATGTATTTATCAATTAATAATATGACTGACTGAAAGACGTTCTTGAGTATGAAGATATCTTCCACTTTGAGAAAATATTTATGCAAAAAAAATCAATTAAATAACGGTAGAAATAGGGTTTTCACTATGGGTTTGTGAGGGATATTTGATACAAAATGTGGTACATATGTATTTGTGTTATATTGGAAGCATTTGCATTTTCTATTAACGATAAATTTTTTGGAAAACAAGTTACATGTAGGAGAATGGGTGGTTTCGCTAGTGCTTTGACAGTGTGTTATTCCTCTTAACAGGGTATATGATGAACATTTAATTGTGCAAAGCTTTTATTGTCTTGATATTTTATATTAGAAACTTTATTTGGTAGGGATGCAATCAAGACACAGTATTTTCAGGAGAATGTGGGGTGCATAGGGAAATTAACATTAAAATATTAATGTTAACCTCTTATTATTATTATTATTATTTTTCATTGTGTAGAGTTTTGACTGTGTGGAAGATGATGTATGTATGCCAATTCACCAAATAAATGCTTACGTTAGTCGTAAAGGAAAATCACTAACAATTTCACTTAACGTAGGGTATAAACAACAAATTAAATATAACAATACAAATAAATGTAATGCATGGAAATTAATTGTTATATTCGATTTGAGCCAATATTTCTTATTATAATGTTCAAAAGCTCGAAAAAGCATTGACACTATTCACAATTGGGACATAGAAGCTATTCTAAACTGATCTGCTTTCTTAATGGGGGCAAAATAAAAAACTATGTAAATTACTACATATCCTCGATATTATTTATTTCAAAACATGTAAAAAAATTAACCATCTAGGAACACGTGGCGTTGATTCTTTTCTTTATTTTTTAAAGGAAAACATTAAACTTAAACATTTGTAGTCCAACATTAGTTATTATTATTATTACAATTTCTGCTATTTACCGGTCCAATTGTGTTAAGTGTCTAATACATATGTTTAATATTTATATTCTAACATCACAACACTACTTACTAATTTTGATTGTGTTATCTATAGAGGCATTTGTCAAGTGATCATCATGCAATATTTTTAGCAAACACGTTACGAATGCAAGGCAAATTCATTTTCAGAGAAGTTGGTTACAAATAGAATCCTTGTCTAGTTTGTATGATATTGTTTTGGTAGTTGCACACCATGAGGGGCTATAAAGTGAAAAATGTCTAGCATTAGTGTCAGGTTAACGTTGAATTATTAGTTCTATATGCAAGTACTAACAACGTTTATACAATATATTGTACAATCCTCTGGCAGTAATGTACAAATTTCAGATACCATATGATGTGACAATACTAAACGCGATTGGAAAAAATACACTACTATCATATAATTCCTATTTTTGAAGTACTTTCGTGCTATGGAATTAGAAAATTTTATTTTTCCTATTTCTATATATTTAATCTAACTCATATTGTCATAGTAGCAAAAATGAATATAGACATACCAAATACACATTAAGGACAATTATAACTCTTCTAATATGAATGTTTCTATTTTATTTATTTTACTTTGATTATATTTGCATTACTTTTTTTTTGGTGCCCCCATTACTTTTGGGTCGTATATTTTAATGTATTATAACTAAAAGCAATTTTTATAAATTTCCCAGGAAACATATGACACTTATAGATTCATATTCAGGACAACATTTACAAGGAAAAAAGCACTTTGAACATTTCTATAAAACTTTCGTATTTGCTAAAACTAAAATTTATTTAGAATTTTTGTACACTACTAATGATGTTTCTTTATCTTATTTTATTTTCATTAAACAATTCTTAGTTTTAATTATAATGAACTTTTAAGTTGTGATTTCAGCGTAATATTTGTGAACATACAAAAGTTATTGAATTTGAATGATGTCACAGTAGACATGGATGACAATGTGGAGATAACAATGCACAATACCCAAATAGATATTGCAATAGACAAAACAAAACCAACGGAAACTAGCGAAGAAATAAGCACAAATGTGTACTTTTGTGCACGTTCAATTAAATCAATATCATATTTTTCCTTTTTTTTTTACCCATCTCTGCCTTTCTATTCTTACTCTATTTTTTCTTTAAAAAACCAAAAAATTTATTTCAATTCAATGCTCATGACTAGGCATAAAGAGGTCAAGTCTACACCATTGTTAATCGAAGATATTAGTATAAATATAAATGGAAATATTTTTCATGGTGTTGTCTTGGTCACTATTGATGGTGTTGCATGCTGTCAACATATAGGGGATCTCCCCAATGTGAAGTCCTAATTATACCTCAGACCATTTGTTATAGGAGTCCCATCCAATTATATGGTCTAGCCACCATTGTGAATGGTTTGGAGGTATGCCTTGGCCACAACACATACACAAGAGATCATAAACATGACTTTAGGTTAACACGTATGTAAGCTTTACGTGATCCAAGCGTAGAGTGTGAAGGAAAATTCCACGAACATAAAAGGAGACAAGCCTCTAATAGGGAAGTAATACTAGTATCCTAGGAGAGACACATGGGTGAAAGAGAGAGACTTGTTGATTAACTTACAAATTAGTCCACAAGATAAACAACAATCATGAAAGCATAAATAACATCCATTCAACAAGATCCATATCTAAAGCAACGAAATAGTTCATTATCTTTAGTATTTGTTACATCAACATATACCACAAACATATAAAGAATAGTCTTACTACATTCACGATACATGCATGAAAGAGTGTTAGCTCGAAGAGATTTTAATAATTAATGAAAGATTCCAAGTACATTTTTACATAGGTGGAACACTAGCTCCAATAGTCGAACATGAAGCTACAAATTGCTTCTCCAAAGAATGATTTTCTCTCCTATGCATCACTAGATAAGCCAAGGCCAAAACTCTCAAAATCCAAGCGTTCTCTTTGAGTTATGAGGACTTATTTATAACAAATGACTATGACTCTTGAGTTCCCTCATGACTCTTTAAATTCAATGGGCTTCCATATAACCTTTGAAATTCTACATATGACTCTTTACATTCCACATATGTCTCTTCAAATTCCACATGTGCCTCTTAGACTCCAATATATTAGATTTATTTAAAAAAGAAAAACTAAATATAAGAAAGTGGCTACATAAGACAAAAATATAATGAGACAAAAATTATCTTCACATAGGAGAAGGAGACAAATTAGTAGCTTCGACATGGAGTTCATTGGTGAAATATGAGTGTCATGCTCTAAACTCTGTTGTGATGAATTTGACTCGGATCGACAAAACTACCCCATATTGCATCTTTACCTCCAATTATTCTGACATTATGGATTTGGAGCTATAGTGTACACTATTCCACAACCAAGACAACTTCATATGAACTTTAGCCAGCATAATTGCATATTGTATAATGATGTCCTTAGTGATGTCCAAAACTTTTTGACCAATTTCTTGCCCAATTTATTCAATGTACTACTTTATTTCCTGCATAATGACATCCTTGTGTATTACTTCTCTTAATGCACCCACATAAGGCATTCCATGTTTTTGCACCAAAGACTCCAAAACACTATTTAGTCGATCATAAGTAGCTATAGTGTTGGTCGCTTGTTCACCGAGACGAGTATAATGATGTAAATGGAGTCTGAGCTCTATTTTGTCAATATTGACAACAATTCTATCCTTTTTGACCAGCCATTATGGAGCTTTTGGATATTTAACACCCCACTCTTATGTCAGATCAACAACTCTATTTGCAACCTTTAGGAGCTTCATGATATCTTGAGATTTATTTTGTATTCCGACCAGGGGTGCCACCATCTCATGCAAGAGAATCATTTAATTATATCATTGCTTCATATTTTCCTCCATTTGTTCCAGTTCCTCAAGTACAACTAATTGGAATTCTACTGTACTGAGATTTCTAGAAGATTGCCATAGATTCTCTGTAATGAAATGATCTACTTGTCACTTTTCTACAACCAAATCCTTCCTCAACCGTACATTCTCACTCAAAAGATACTCTAAGTTGTCTTGTGTTGATGTTTCAAAAGAAACATTAGTTGCCATGATTGCTCAGGGTTTTCTCCTAGTGTTAGTAGATATTACCTTCTCAATGGATACATAGACTGGATGTTCAGGATCATCCAGGAACTACCTTCGTCTTTCTTGGACAATCCTCTTCATCAATTGATTGAAGGTAACATTACGTACATCCATGATCATGTCTTCTAGTGGAAGTGTAAGTCCCATCTTGATGAATGGGAGATGGCCACTTGTAAGTGGAGGATCCGATGTAGTTCCTAGTTCATATTCAATGGGCTCAATAACATCCTCTTCCTCCAATTCGGGTTCTATTTCCTGGGTCATCTATTCTTTCTCCAACATTTGTGCAACTTCTTCTTGTAGACACTTTTTTTGTTCTTCCTCCATGCCTTTTATGTTCCTCTTCTTCCTTCCTTATCTCCTCCTCTGCTTTATTTTGTTTTCTAAGTATATCATCTTGCTTCCTCTTTTATTATTCTTCCTTTTGCAAGCACTCCTTCTCCTTCTTGTGCTCTTCTTCTTGTTTCTTCCTTATTTTCTCCTCCTCCCTTTGCTTCTTCTATTTCTCTAATTCAATGGCACCCTTACTGATGGGATCAACCTTAAAATTTATGCTAGTTTCTTCCATAGGATCATGCTTAATCCTCTTTCTAGGTGTTGTGATAGCTACTTGAGCAGTTTCTACTTGTTGTAACTCCTCCATTTTTACTTCTAGAATCTATCGAAATTGGGAGGGACCTGCTTGAAATTATGGGCAATCATTTCTTCATGCATTTTACCAATTCTTTACCTTTTCATCCTCTGAAGTAGTCATAGGTACATATGCCCAGGTGTACTGTATCATGTTATAATGTTGCATGCATATCAAGTCTAGGATCATATCTGTGAAATCTCCTAATTCCAAAATTATGGAACTTTACTTTTTCAATATATGAGTTTGCTACCTTAAGGCTCTTCAAATCATAAAGTCTAATCCACAAAGGCAAAGCAGGCCAAGGAGCCTTTTTCCTCCTCTGGATTTGTGCAGAAAATCCATTGTTTAGTTGATACAGTACTTCTTACAGGACCATCTTGTTGGTTACACATCTTAACATAACATGAGGAGTTATATGACAATTAAAGAATATGATGTATGTGTCATCTAATCTGGAAAACCAATCTGCAATGTCATACAATGCCTCCTTTACTTGATTGGTCATGCAAGGAGGATCTACCTCAAAGATGATATGATAAAGGAAAATAAAGAAATTCTCGACCAATAGATCATAGACTCCCCTGAAACTATTCTCTGATAGTACTCTACAATGTCAATATACAAGTATCTTTTCTTGTGGGGTCTAGTTCCATCTCATCCCAATAAAAGCATATTGAGCGCATATCCCATCTAGCAGATAATCTTATATGTGAAATTATGGTGCTTTTTTTGCTTGCAAAGTTGCTTTGGTTTGCCTTACATGACACTGTAGTTCATAAGAAAGGAAATATGCCAAATTGAAGATCTTACCTCTTGTAACAACCAGGTTGAGCAGAAAGATCCAATTCTCCTCAAAGACTTCTACATTCTTCTAATCATGCAACGTACAACACATGGCTATGAGATACTGATAGACCTTTATTAAGGTTATTGTTAGATATACTGCACTTGGTCTACGATATAATCTAGTAGGTTCTCAGCACCATGACTTAATGATCTCCTTAGTATTGAGAGTTTACCATGTTGCACATAATTGAGTATTTGCATACTGATTTGGTCTTATGATCTTATAATAGGAGAGTATGTCATGAGAATGATAAGTGGAAATCTCACTAATTCTTTCACTACGTAGGACCATATTTGTGTTATCCATATGAGACATGATCCATTCAATGGATTATCCACAAGGCATTACTAGGAACCTACATGCAACTCTGTGTACTCTAGACTACTTAATGTTGATGTATACTTCCATGTCCTCCAGATTCTCTGGAAATTTCTCCTCCATGAAGGTAGCCTTAATGCCTTTCCATGAGACATTGGGTGACTTGTCTATGAAGCACTATGTGTGTAAAAGAATAGGCACTGTAGGCTTGAAATCTCCACTGCCTCTTTTGTACTTGCTTATGAGATTTCCTTTGAGACAACTTGACAAGTAGTGGGAGGCATTGTTCCAACAGATGATGAGAGAGTAATATAGATTGTACCTGAAAAACTATTCAAAGACAATGATGACATGAAAGTCAGATCTAGTCAAGAGCTAAGCCTATCATAAGTGAAACAGGGCCTTAATAGGCCATATGAGTGAAAAATAATTCAAAACAAGAGGAGGGCAAATGTCAGAGCAATAATGATCAGTTAAGGCTGTCGTGAGGCTTGACTGTGCACTATGCGCTCAAGGAGAATGAAATAATCAGGCCAGAGGGTAGAGGGTGCAGCCTTAGAGCACAAGAAAGGTTTACTAATGCTTGTGAGTGTCCTATGCACTCAGGTGAAGCCAATGAGGGTGTAGGACACATGCTTAGTGGACAATAAGTCAATCTTGATGCTTATCTATGTGCTATGCACTCAAGAGAGGCCAGTGAGGGCATAAGGTGCACAATCAGTGATCAAGGAGGGCTGAATGTTGCTTGTCTATGCGGTGTGCACTCAAGGGAAAGAGAGCTTATTGTTGAGCGCAATTTTCAAGAGGAAGGGACTCTCTTTTCTCTTGAGTGTGCCTTGAAAGGGGACTTGGTCTTTTGGGCACAATTATCTAAGACATTCAGGTATTCACTTCCAAAACTACACTCTTGCTAGAGATTGCTCAAATTATTCTAGGTAAAGACCAACAACATGATACAATCACAATGATACTAAGAGGAAGGGTCTGCAAGTACTTATAGGCTCTAACACAATCATGAACATAGGGTGAAAGTTCATGGAATGTGAAGAGCCACAAGAAACACCACTCGTTACAACAATATGACATTTGTAACATGAAGAACTGATGTAAACACCACTAAAGAAACTGAAATGGATAGAAATTCCAACAAGGAAAAGGAAAGAGGAAACAGAAATAACAAAAGCAATCAAGAAAAGCAACATGCAGGACTTACATGTGATCAAAACTGAAGAAGAGATCCTTAATGTGAAGAAGTGTGATCAACCCAAAGTGATGGATGAATGTGGGAATGAATGAAAGATTGAGCTATTTATAAAAAAAGTATACATGCAAAACAAATTCATGCATGCCTACCACTTGTTGATCGATGAGTAAGTTAGTTAAAGTGGGGTGGCCTCCTATTTTATAGGAGTGCCCTCCCCATGCAACCAAGGGAAGTGCATGTATGTTGGGTCCCTATAATACTAGTGATTACCCCATTACTATTGTAGTTGCATCCCTTATTAATATTTTTGTGCCCCTATTATCCCCATATTGTTATTATTGTGCCCCATAGAATCCCTCTATTGTTTATTTTGTGGCAATTATATTGTTAGGTTGGCTGGTTTATATGTGACTCCTTAACTCCTATATATTGCAGGAGTTTGTCTTTGAATGATCCAGAATTGTTTCATTATGTAATGTAAGGAGGTTTCTCCTTGAGGAGGCTGAATTCTAAGGCGTTGATATATCTTTCTATCTTTTCTTGAGCTGGTTTCATAACATTTGGTATCAGAGCTTTGGATTCTAGGGTTTCGTTGCTCCAAATAGGTCATTGTTTCATTTTCGCTATAAATTTTTTTCCGTGATGCTTCAGAAGCTAAAAAAAAAACATTTGAGAAAAAATCGCACTAAACCTCGGGCCTAAATTTCAGATCTTTTCGCACTATACTTGTGGAGATATGATCTGAGGAAGTTGGTATTTTTGCAGACTCTTGAATTACATTCCAAATAGGTGACTTGGGGAAAATCGTCATAACTTTCTCTGTGAGCATCAGATTGAAATTTCGTAAGAAGGTACAAAAAGAGGATAGAATGTAGTTTCTTGTATATATTTTTTAGAGCCAAAGGTCAAAACAATGACTCGTGGCACGTCGTACAAGTTCGCTCTACTAAACTAGTCTATAATCGGGTCACTGTGGGAGATTTCGCATAACTCTTCCTTGGAGAATCCAATTTGGATCAAACTGGTGGCATTGGAAAGAGGACACAGAGGGATATTGTAGGTCACAATTTCAGAATTGGATGATCCGAAAGTACAAAGATAGATAAAAGGAAATATCGAGCTCCTACAAAGTGAAAAAGGGTGTGTAGATTCTTTTAAATTTTTGCTTAAGATTGGTTTGAAAATTTATTTTGAAGGAATTAAAACGGCATAGTAGAGCATTATTATCGGTAACTGATGCCCCGAGGAAATAAAATGCAAACACCTAGTAAGCAACCTGAAATCTCTAGCATGACTCATGAAGAAGAGGAAGAAATGGTACCTGATATATCAAAATTACAAGAACAAGTGCAACAAATGTCACTCTCACAAAAGCTAATAGAAGCTAAGATAAATGGCATGGAATCTAAGATAAAGGGCATGGAAGATAAGATGGATGATTTGAAAATACATTTGAAGACATATTTGAAGAGAGACATGGCAGATTTGAAGACAAATTTGAAGACAGACATGACAGATTTGAAGACAGATTTAACAAATTTTCTACAAGAAATACTTACTAATGGTGAAAAGTTAGTAAAGGAAACTCATGATGCAAACAAAAGAAATGTTAATCAAGATTTCATAGACTCTAATGTGGGATCGAAGACCCACCATATTCCAAAAATCAATATGAGGAAGATTGATGGCAAGGATCCCGTAACATGGATATTACAGATGGAGCAATTTTTTGATCTCAATAATGTGAAAAACACACAAAAGGTACGTATTGCAACTTTATATTTGGAACCAAATCAGTTTTTATGGTATCAATGTCTTTTCTCTTGTAAACAAATTATCACTTCAGTAATTTTTACGGAGGAATTGACAACACATTATGAGGATACAAAAAGCAACACTTTTTTTAG
Organism: Pinus taeda; assembly: GCA_000404065.3. NCBI lineage: Eukaryota > Viridiplantae > Streptophyta > Pinopsida > Pinales > Pinaceae > Pinus > Pinus taeda. The sequence continues at coordinate 32,797 of APFE031543341.1, forward strand.
CCAATTGATAAGTCTCAAACAAAAGGGTTCAATAATGGAG